>PVJD01008016.1:0-77277 GCA_004026545.1 Mormoops blainvillei | reverse complement strand
TGTCTCATCTTCTCAATTCTTGAAATGTTTGCCTACTTTCTATACCATTACTATGTAATATTTCCTTTTAACCTGATCCCCTTCACTTTTTAAAAATGGAAAATATTGAAGGAAACTCTTGTATAAGGGGGAAATACATATATGAAAATTAGGACAGATCCTGGCCCCAGAAAGAAAGTGCTCCCCAGAGTGAGAGGGCAGGGGTCTTAAGGACCAAGAGCAGGGAGGGCTGCAGTTGGTGTAGAACGAAGGCAGGTGGCAGGGGCCGGGGGAGGGTGGGGGTGGCGGGGCCGTGGGGGGGCAAGGCCTGGAGAGAAAGAGAATTCCAGCAGGGGAGGGAACACCACTCCCCGGGACGTCAGGGAGGAAGGCGGTGTGGGGAGAAGATCTGGCAGAGGAAGAGGCCGGTCAGCAAAGCTGCACCTAGGGAAGGAACCCCGGGGACGGGGAGAAGTGTTGGCCTCAGGGAGGGGGAGCAGTGGGACAGTCAAGGCCAGCGGAGGCCCAGGGACGGAGCTGAGATTCCAGGAGACTTGGGGTTTACGGGAGAGGATAAAATGGAGTACATGGTGGTGAGGATGTTAAGAAAAGGGAGACTGAGGAGGGGGTGCGTACAGAGATGAGGAACTGAGGAGGGCCACAGAAGGGTGATGTGGACAGGTGAAATGTTGGGAGCAGGGGAGGGTGTGTGTCCCCACAACACCAGGCTACAGGGTTATGTTCCTGGGTCTGGACGGCAGCAGGGCAGTATAGCCAGCAGCCAGGCGGAGAGACGACGTGTTAGTGGCTGCATATCACCCACAGGGAAATTCTACATTAACATCCCCAAAAGAAACATCCGTATCTCCAGAAGGAGAGCTGCTGGCATCAGCCAGAGTGAGGAGGTAAATGCCAGCCCCGTCCACTCCCAGCACCCCTCACCGGGGGTAGGGAGAGAGCTTGCCCTGTTTGGCCCTAGGAAGTAAGGTCCATGAGGGGAAGAGCCTGCCTGTCCTATTTCCTGCCATAACCTTGTGCCAGAGCAATGCCCGGCACGTAGCAGGAGCTCAGAAAGCGTTGGGAATGAACGAATGTGTGAGCACATAGGTGACACACAGCAGTTATCCACACTGAAGATGGCTGAGTCAGACCTGGCCCAAGGTCGTTAACCTTGGGGTTGTGACAAGGAGCACATGATCAGCTGCCAAGCCCGCAAGATCCTTTGGACCCACCTGCCTTGGGGGAGGGACCTCCATGGACAGAACGCAGACTCCAATCTGTTGCCAGGAGCAAACTTAACCTTGGAAAGTGCACACCCATCTTCTGACTTGAGATATCAATCTTGGAGACAAGATTTTTTCTTGGTATTTTGGCAAAACCAGATTTCTGAGTCTGCCAGCATGATACTAGGCTCTGGACCACGAACATTATGAAAATAATAGTAATAAAGTAACTAAAATTATTGAGCGTTTATTTTATACCAGGCTTAATATATATTACCTGATTTAGTCCTGACCATGTGTGAGGTACGTCCAGTGATTACACTCCATCAGAAGGGCTGAATCCTTGCCCAAGACCACACACTGCTAAGTGGCAACACTTGAATGCTAGCAGTAGGACACAGACTTGCACATGCCAATGTCGCCCCCTGTGTTGTCACCATCTATATTGAATCCCGCCCAGGCACATCCCTTCTGCAGTCTGGCTCCTCTCCCCTCCACAACTCATCCCCCTAAAAAACTTTTGCAAGGTAGAGAAGAAGCATAGATGGAGAGACAGGACCAGGATTTGACCTTTCTAAAAATCGCTGACTATATATACAGCCTGGAGCAGGTCACCCAGCTTCTTCAAGCCTCAGTTTATTTAATTGTAAAGTAGTTGAAGCAATTTTTGCTCTATGAATGCATGACCCTTTCACCTTAGCCCCTCTGCAGCTGTGAAAAGAATCAGATAGATGGTGCAGATGGCTGCCCTTTACAAAATACAAAGCACAGTTTGAACTCACAAGATTATAATCACACAGCCTTAAATTGTCCTCGGTGTTGTTTTGATTCTAAGGGAAGGGCGCTGCCTCCCTTTTCGATGCTCTTGGACCTGACTTAGGGCTTGTCTTTCAAAGGAGTGCCCAGGGTAGACGCTCCAGCTCAGTGAGGACTCCACGAGGGGTCCAAGTCAGGTTGCCCTGCAGAGCTCAGGCCTTCAGCAGGCCAGGACGGGGAGGCAAAGGAGACAGCCATCTTTCACCGGAGGCAAGGGGGGAGAAATCCAAAACACTCTGAGAGGAGGGAATTACCTAAGTATTTTTAAGCAGTTGGCCTACAATGCAGAGCTTCTCCCTCACCTGACCTTATCTTCAGGTAAACTCACTTCCCTGTGTTAGGGCTGTTTCTGCAAGTGACAATGGGCCATCCTGACCCTGACCTGCTGGTTGAATAAGAAACCTGGGCTGCTACATCCCAAATACTTCAGAACTGTCACTAGGTTTCCCGAAATGCTAGATCCGGAGCTGAATCTCAGAGCCTGACTCCTTTTCCCAAGCTAGAGGCCTGTCTACTCTCCAATGCCTGGTTGCCAGTCCAGTCATTGGTCAGCTCCTTTACACACCCACAGGGCCAGGGGCCTCTGTGCTGCCCCCTGAAAATCCCCAGGCCTTGGCTTGTCTCTTTCAGGAGGTGGCATCACATGGGAATGAACATGGCCGTCATGCCAGAGTGACACCTCATGTGTTTGGGCAGAAACTTCAGGCTTCTTAGAAGCTTAACTTCAGCCCTTGACCTCTCTGTTTTCCTTTTTCCACTTAAAAGGAAAAAAAAAATCTATCACCAGTCTATTTTAGGTGAACTCACTGACCAAAAAAAAAAAGAAAGAAAGAAAGAAAACCAACGCTGGGACGTCACAGCTATTTTTAGCTAGATCTCTCTCCCTCCAGGATTCAGGCTCTGTTTGGGAGACTTGGGCCTTGGTGGGCAGCCAGCCTTGTGCTTTTTCACAGAGTAATCCCCTGGCATATGGTAAAGCCTCCTGGTCCTTCTCACTATTTTTATGGAGAGGAGCTTGTTGGTGACAGCCTAACCTTTGTTCTGGTTCATTGCCCGTAGGCCCCAGCCTCCAGAAGCTCAGCATCTTTCATTCTTTGCAAAGCACGTTGCCGTTGGGACTGCTGTTCAGCTTCTCCAGGCTTCAGACACATCAGAACGGAGCAACTTTTAGCAAATTATTGAGTTTGTATCCAGGTCATATGTTGACATGAAAAATCGTTCATTCCCTATTAGCATAAGAATCCTTGTTAACCTATGAACTGAAGTCACGTGGAAATGTCTGATCTGGGACCCTTGCTCCCAAATACAAACCCAGAGAGTCACGTGTATTTTTTTAATTGGATTTATTGGGGTGTGGTTAATAAAATTATATAGGTTTCACATGCACAGTTCTATAATGCATCATCTGTACATTGTATTGTGTTCACCACTCCAAGTCAAGTCTCCTTCCCTCACCATTTACCCCCCCTCTTTACCCTCTTCTACCTCTTTTCCCTCCAGTAATCACCATGCTGTTCCCTGTGTCTATGAGGCTTGTTTTTTTTTTCATAATCCCTTCACCTTTTTCACTCAACCCCCTCACCTCCCTCCCCTCTGACAGCTATCAGTCTTGTTCTCTGTATCTATGAGTCTGTTTCTATTTTGTATGTTAGTTTATTTTGTTTTTTAGATTCCATATATAAGTGATACCATATGGTACTTGTCTTTCTCTGACTGGATTATTTCGCTTAGCATAATACTCGTCAGGTCCATCCATGCTGTTGCAAAAGGTCAGATTTCCTTCTTTTTTTATCCACTGATGGTCACTTGGGCTAATTCCAAATCTTGGCTACTGTAGATAACACTGCAGGGAACACCGGGATGTATATATTCTTTTGAATTAGTGTTTCAGGTTTCTTTGGATAGGTTCCCAGAAGTAAGATCACTGGGTCATAAGGAAGTACCATTTTTAATTTTTTGAGGAACTCCCTACTGTTTTCCATAGCGGCTGCTCCAGTCTACATTCCCACCAACAGTGCGTGAGGGTTCCCTTTTCTCCACATCCTCACCAACACTTGTTTTTTGTTGATTTATTGACGATAGCCATTCTAACAAGTGTGAAGTGATATCTCATTGTGGTTTTAATTTCTCTAATGCTTAGTGACTTTGAGCATCTTTTCAAATGTCTATTGGTCATCTGTATGTCCTCTTTGGAGAAGTGTCTATTCAGATCCTTTGTTCATTTTTCAATTGGATCGTTTGGTTTTTTTTTTGGTATTGAGTTTTCTAAGTTCTTTATAAATTTTGGATATTAACTCCTTATCAGGTGTATCATTGGCAAATATGTTCTCCCATTCAGTGGGTTGTCTTTTTATTTTGTTGGTGGTTTCCTTTGCTGTGCAAAAACTTTTTAGTTTGATGTTGTCTCATTTGTTCATTTTTTCTTTTATTTCCCCTGCCTGGGGAGATATATCAGAAAAAAATATTGCTACAAGCAATGTCCAAGGTTTTACTGCTTATATTTTCTTTTAGGATTTTTATGGTTTTGAGACTAACATTTAAGTCTTTAAATCATTTTGAATTTATTCTTGTGTGTGGTATAAAGAGGTGGTCTAGTTTCATTTTTCTGCACATATCTATTCAATTTTCCCACACCATTTATTGAATAAACTATCTTTACCCAATTGTTATTTGCTTGCTTCCTCTGTCAAATATTAATTGACTATAAAGACATGGATTTATTTCTGGGCTCTCTATCCTGTTCCATTGATCTATATGTCTGTTTTTATGCCAGTACCATGCTGTTTTGATTACTATGGCCTTATAGTATAATTTGATATTAGATAGCATGATTCCTCCAACTTTATTCTTGTGTTGGTGAGGATGTTCAGGAAGGGGGAACTTTTTGCATTTTTGGTGGGAATGCAGACTGGTGCAGCCACTGTAGAAAGCAGTATGGAGTTACCGTAAAAAATTAAAAATGGAACTACCTTTTGACCTAGCAACTCCACTTCTGGGAATTTATCTGAAGAAACCTGAAACACTAATTTGAAAGAATATAAGCACCCCTATGTTCATTGCAGCATTATTTACAATCGCCACAATAGCCAAGATTTGGAAGCAGCCCAAGTGTCCATCAGTGATAAGCAGATAAAACAACTATGGTACATTTACATAATGCAATACTACTCAGCCATAAAAAAAAAAAAATTTATCCTTTGAGACAACGTGTTTGGACCTGGAAAACATTACACTAACTGAAACAAGCCAGTCAGAGAAAGACAAATACCATATGATTTCACTCAAATGTGGTATCTAATGAATAAACTGAACTAACAAGCAAAATAGAGACAGATTCATAGATAGAGAGCAGGCTGACAACCTCAGGGGTGGAGGGTGTGGAGGGATTGAACAAAAAAGAAAAAGGACTCATGGATATGGACAACAGTGTAGTGATTGTGGGGGTGGATGTAGGGGATAGATGGAGGTGGTAGAGGCTATAAGGGGGATATATGGTAATAGAAAAAATATACACAGACAAAAAACTTGGTTCCACTGTAAACAAAAAACTAGTTTGTTTTATGTGAATTTTCCACCATTTCTGTTTTCTTAAGATGCTACCATCTTTTCTCCTCATTAGGACCTTTTGTATTTATACCATCAAAACTGTGAGAGTTTGTCTATCCTCTCCAGCTACTCTCTAGCCATGAAATGATACCTATTCTTTGCAAAGTCTCTGACATCCGCCTGTCCTGTTTCCAGGGTGGATCTTTGACTATGTCCAGCTAGCTCCTCCCCATTATCATGAACTAACTGTGACACTACTTTAATGATTTTTTTCCCCAAAGTTCTTTACATCCTGTCCCCTCCACTCAATGTTTCCACCACAGCCTCTTCATTGATTGGAATTTGCTCTAGATAAATTTATCTGCTACTTTTTTTTACTTCCCAGGAAACAAAAGAAGTAGTAAACAAATGAGACAACATCAAACTAAAAAGTTTTTGCACAGCAAAGAAAACCATCAACAAAATAAAAAGACAACCCACTGAATGGGAGAACATATTTGCCAATGATACACCTGATAAGGAGTTAATATCCGAAATTTATAAAGAACTTAGAAAACTCAATACCAAAAAAACAAACAATCCAATTGAAAAATGAGCAAAGGACCTAAACAGGCACTTCTCCAAAGAGGAAATACAGATGACCAATAGACATTTGAAAAGATGCTCTAAGTCACTAATCATCAGAGAACTGCAAATTAAAACCACAGTAAGATACCACGTCACACCTGTCAGAATGGCTATCATCAATAAATCAACAAGCAGGTGCTGGAACCAAGTTTTTTAAAAACCATTTTTATCTTCTTGTGAAATCCCCAAGTATCTGTCTTCACCCAGTGAGAGTACTGATAGTTTAACCTCCCCACCCCCTTCCTCCCTCTCCCTTTCCTTCTCTCTCTGTTTCATTCTCCAACATCTGGAGTTCCCTATTCTTTAACTTCCTCTTTTTCTACTATTGACAGGAAACTTGGGCAGTCACTAGTTTTGTCATCATCTTAGGGTTGGCATGCAAAATTTTGGAACATATTTACACTAAAAAAACTATTTACCAGAAATTCTCATTTAACTGGGCATCCTAGGGTATTTTTTGTGAGTTTTTACGGGGGAGGTGAAGGGGGTTGTGTTAAATCTACAACCCTACCGCCCCCTCGCCCCCAGTCCCACCCTCTAGGAAGCTGCTGTATCCTGCAGAGGATACTTAGTGGGTGGGGCAAAGGGCGGAAAACTACCACTAGCGGTGCAGGTCCCCAGGCTACCAGAAGGGGGCACTACAGCTTCCGCCTTGTGTCTCATTCCCCCAATAGTTCCTCTCCTCACTCTAGGCAGTCGCGTGCTGCCGAGGAGGAGCTCTTCCTCCTGCTCTTTAGCTGCACCTCTCCCAGTAGAATGGTTTATTTTCCTGTTCACAAGCAAACACTGTGAGGAGGCAGTGATTTTATCAGCCCATAGAGCAGTGGGGAGTCGCTCCATCTCCCACCTGGAGCTTTCTTCTCTGGGGCCTCTGTGGCTCCCGTTACATACGGCCTCTAGGGATTCTCCAAGTCAGGCCCTCTTTGCCTGGTGGAAAGTGGGTGTTCCCCTTACCCCTTTAACCATACTTCCTCCAGCTGCTTACCATGGAGCCACCGTCCCCTTCTTTTAAACTTTCTTTGTAGCTCTTCAACTGGTTGTTGTAGCTCGCCTTTGAACACACTGCAATTTGCTATGTTCTTTTCAGAAATGAGCTGTGCTCTACTGGACCCAACATTCTAAGCAGGACCCTGAGGGTGGGGGTGGAGAGGTGGGAGAAGTTGCGGGTGGTGGAGGGGGCCCTTCAGGCCTACCCAGACAGGCCTGCTGTCGAAAGTGATGAGGCCATCCCAGAAGACAAAATTCCTCTCTGGCCCTTGGTTTTAGTCTTCCTCATCCCTCCAACTCCCTCTTTCACTGAATATATCTCCAGAATGTTAATTATTTTACTTAAATGACCTCTCTTCCCCCAATCAAATATCCTTTTATTAAAGTTGATGGATACAACCATTTTCTGGTTATCAATGGAATTCACATATGAAAGTTCCATATTTGCATAAACAGTTTTCCATTTCCTTCTTAAAACAGGTTTTTCTTATTCAGACCTAAATAAGAAAGAATTTATCCCATGAAAAGCAAACCAAGGCGATTTTATTATGGACCAGTTTAATGAAATTGAGAAAGTCATTTACTCCTAGGGAAAGCACTGTCTGTATCTGGAAGAAATGCTCTGATGATGATGACTGAGGTCAGTGGGGGTGGGCAGGTGGTTTTTTTTAAGGCCTATTCGAGTGTCAAATGATTGTCACAACTCCCTTTTAGAGAAGGTGATCCAAGTGTTCAGAGACTTTGTTTTTTCTGAGTCTCAGAATGAATGTAAGTCTGTGAAACTAGAAACTCTTATAGTAATTAAAAAACATGACCAGGTTTCGGGGAGGCATCTAGGAAGAAGAAAAGAACCAGGAAAAACAAAAACAAAAAATGTTCTGCTGGTGCTCCAGCAGGGGCTTAATATAAATCAGAAGTGGTTAAGGGATGTGTTTATTAAAGCTGTTTGCTTTAGGATATACGCAATATAGAATCTTCTCTCTTTCCTGTGAAATTTTCAGTAAAAGTCAACATTGCTCATTGCTCATTGTTACTTTGGAATGAACTAATTTTTCTTAGAGAGCTGAAAGATGCTGAGTTCTTCCAAAAATGAATTGTATGGGGGACAAAGAAAATAAGATGAAGTCGGAGCACTAAGGGGAAGCCAACTCTGGGTCACACCTATAAATCTGTATTAATATTAGACTGAAGAATATCTTACAGCCACTAAAAATAATATTTATGGAGGCTTTTTGATATGAGAAATGATTTATGCTAAATATTACATTTAGCAAGCATGGTTTAAATTTTATATACTTTATGATCTCAATTACATAAAAAATTATGGAAAAATGACTGGAAGGAAATTTACCAGAATGTTAACTGTGATTGGCCAGAGATGGTGGAATTATGATGACTTTTCCTAATGCGTTATGCTTTTATTACTTTCCAAGCTCTATACAATGAGCATGTACTACTGTTAACAACCAGTACAAAAGAAAGAAAATCAGCCTTCTCAAAAATTCCATTTGATCTGCAGGAATTTTTGGTCTTCCTCCATTTCCCAAATATGTCTCTGACGGAGTAGGGAAACACACTGGGACTCTAGCAGCCAGGGTGAAAGAAGTGAGACCTGGTGGGATGGAAGTCAGAGGCCAGGGTGAAAGAAGTGAGACCTGGTGGGATGGAAGTCAGAGGCCCCTAATTTTGCGGCTGCTGGCCTGAGGCACAGATGGACATCTAATAGACTATGGGACAGAGAAGATATGGCCTTTGGAAACCAGGGCTCTCTGCTGCTGCTCCCACTGGGCCCAATGTAGTAGTTTGAAACCCACATGGATTGTGACTACATGTAGCCAGTTAATTTAGGGGAAGATGATGGGCAGTGCTTTATTGGTATTGGAAGTGACTGGTGGAGACTTGCAAGAATTTGTCCCAGCCAAGTGCTAAACACAGAGACCCAGGGGGATAGTGTGAGACAGGGAACTAAGGTTAAAACCCAATTGTATTGCTAGGAATTATATAGTAAGATAGGAGAAGGTTGCAATATGGAGGTTTCGTAGATGTTCATTCATTGGTTCATTCATTCATTCATTCATTCATTCATTCATATATCCATCCATTCCTTTATTCATCCAGTAAAAATTTATTGGGTCTTCATGCTAGGCACTGGAGATACAAAGTGAATAAGACATTGTCCACAATTTATCAGACTCATGCCAGGTCCTTTCACCTCAGTGGTGCTAAGGTCGTGAACATACCTAGGATTTTTATGATCTTGGCCAATCTGTGAATAAAGCAGAACAGTGACTCCAGTTTAGTGGGGCTGGGAAAGGGTTTGCATCCATAAATTCTCCCTAGGATCCATTAGACCTTGTCCCACTGCTCCCGGTCACACAGAATCAGAGAAAACAAAACATTGGGAAATAGCAGGAGCATAGAAGATTTTCCCAGTCTGACTCTTACTAGCATATCACTTGGGATCTGCCCAGGATTGTGCCCATGGAGCAGGATTTAATAAAAAATGATAAGCATACACAGAGCTTTAAAGGTGATAAACTGGCTTTAAGTCCATTATGTTTTGTTGTCCTAATGTGATGGCAGTAAGCTACTCAGAGGTTACCATTCCCATTTCACGGATGAGAAGGCGGACCTGGAGAGGTTAAGTCCTCCATTTACCGCAAGTAAGCAATAAACTGGATATCCAACTCAGGTCCTCTCCATACTTCCAAGTTCATGGCTTTTTTATTACAACTCATTCAGAGAGCTGAGGCCCTCTACGAGAAACAGCAGGCTCGCGGCACACTCAGAATGCAGGGCGTGTGTGCAGAATATGTGAGGGGCAGAAGGCTGGCTGTATTCATTTTCTATGACTGCTGTAACAAATTACCATAAACTTAGTGCCTTAAAAAAAAAAAAGAAATTTATTCTCTCACAGGTTTGGAGGCCAGGAGTCTAAAATCAGCGTAACTGGGCAGAAATCAGCGTGTCATAGGATTGCATTTCCTCCGGAGGCTCTAGGGGAGAATCTGCCCCCCTCTTCCAGCGCTGGTGGCTACTGGCATTCCTTAGCTGTGGTTGTTTCGCTCACTCCAGTTCTCAAAGCCAACATCTTCAAATGGTCTCCTCTGTCTGTCAAATCTCTCCCAGCCTCTCACTTATAAAGATACATGTTTACTGCATTTAGGGCCCACCTAGATCATCTGGGATAATCACTTTATCTCAAAATATTTAACTTAGTCACACTTGCAAAGCTCCTTTTTCCAAATAAGGTAACATTTTCAGTTCAGGATTGGGACCTGATATCTTTGAAGGACATTATTCAGGCTTCTGCCCTGGGCTAGGGGTTGCCTATTGGTGACATATTCTGCCTACGGGTAACTGCTTGGTAGAAACTGATTCCACTTGGGGAAAGGGAACTATGGTAGAGTGACAGAAGAATTTTGGGAAAGTTATGTGGATGAAGGTAGGGCTAAGAAGATATCCTTCCTTAAGTAGCCGCTTGTTTATGGATTCTCTTAAATCTGCTGCCTCTTCCCATGGTCCTGCAGAGTTGGCTCAAGTCCCCAGGCTCTTAGCCTCCGAGTCCACTGAGTCCAGGAAAGATGCACTGGCCCTGAAGTCCTGGAAAATAAGAACTGGAAAGATGGCTTGGGCTTGATTCCCACTCCCCTCCTTTACTGAGGGAGAGCCTAAGGTCTAAGTGAAACCAGGTCTGCCGAGCCCCTTCCTTAGAAACCAATATTTCCAACACTTGAGGCTATATTTTTAAGGAGCCAGCCCAGGATCCCCTGAAGAGGTTACAGGTCAGGGACACAAAGGTCAAGTCAGTAGCAACCAAGATTAACCGAATATGTGGAGATCATCTTTTTATGCCCTTTCTGAGCCCGGTTATTGTACCTCCCGCTCATTTTCCCTGGGGGGTTCAGGTTTCTCCTTTTCACTCCCCGTAGCTCCTCCTCCCCACGTGATAACGTCATAGTCTCCCCATTCGCCCTGTTTTCTCACCTTAGCCCTAGGTCCTCATAGTCCCTCAGGACTTCCTCGTATTCTCCTCTGCTTCCCGCCTCTCCTCTGCTACCCTTCCCTTCTCAATCTACCGGATTCTAGCATCCTTGGCAGCAGGCTTTGTCAGTTTCAAGGCCAACACAATGAAATAGTGGCATAGCGACTTCTGGAAGCAACAATTTTTTTTGGGAGGAGGGGTCAAGTTTAAGGCCTCTAAAACTGAGAGAGCTAATGAGGAAGGAAGTAGAAGTGAGGGAGGGGGGTTTACCTTAGCTTCTCTGTTTGCAGGCTTTACTTATATGAATTTTTCCTCTCACTGGGATGATGAGTCAATATCTGGGTATCTACTTACATAGTTACTTATTTGAACTTTGTGTGCATGAGCAAAATAGATCCCCTAAGTTCAGATGTCCATTATGTGGATGGTCAGACTGATGCTTCTAATTGTATCAAAGTTCCAGTATCATTTATCAGCCATGTGACCTTTGAACTTATGTTTCTTCATCTTTTGAAAATCACAGGGATAATAATATCGACTTCACAGGGTTTTTGTGAATTCTCTAGCAATGAAATTCGTGCCCACTGACAATAAATATTTGTGGAACTCATAGCTGGGTCACTTCTCCTGGGAAGAATTTTCTGACCTCCAACTCCCAGGGGAACTGACCCCTCTTTCCTTAGTATACCTTTTATACTCCAGTTATGACCCTGTCTTGAAACCTATAATACTTTATTACTCTACTCTGCCCCCATCGGCCCCACCGCTCACCTCTCTCTCTGGCTCTAAGCCTCTCTAGGACAAAGACAGAGCTTACTTATCTTTGTAATCCCAGTGCCCAGGACAGTGACTGGCTCATGGGAGATGCCCTGTAAATATTGGTTGAATTGATTTGAAATGGTGAGGGTTTCTGAACATAAGCCTTTCAGGACAGGATTGTTTTGGATTTATTATGCCAGTTGCTGCCTCCTTATATTTATTAAGACTGATGGCAAAACCCGTTGAAAGGCATCTGGCTCTAGTAGCCCCAGGAGATTCTGTGGGCTCTGGTCCACCCCAGGCAGACGGGCCTTGTTTAGAGAGATCAAACTGTTTACTATGCTGGCAGTGCCCAACTTGCTTCCCTCCCAAACTGGCACAGTTTGCCATTCAATGCCGTCATCTCACTGAAATGGTAAAGGCTCAAGTGAGAGCCATGCACCTCTCCAGGAGTTCCAAGGGGGCCACCACATGGGGTCATTTTCCCTGGAAAGAACAGTCCTGTCTGACTGCATCCAGAGTCTTTAAAAGCCTTCCGGGTTGGTCCTGCCCAGATGTGGTGGATGGGAGGATAGCCCAAGTAGTCCTATCTTGACAGAGAGAGTCCTGGAGCCCAGAGGTGCCAGAGGCCATTCTCCAAAAATGTCTGTGTGATATTGTCAGGATGATGTACCACCAACATTGTGACTTGGGAAATAATAAACTATATGCCAAACCTGCGGGTGACAGGAGACCCCACAGAAGAAGGAGCTGCAAAGACACAGCAGAGAGTTTCTGAAATAGGTCACTGAAGGAAGTAGGAAAGGGGCTGAATGGTTACTAATAATTAAAACTAATTACCACACATTGAGAAGCTGCTAACATGACAGTTTTTCTTTCAAACCCTCATGGCAGCCTATGTAGTCAGGTTATGCAAAAAGAAACTGAGGCTCAAAGGACTGAGTGATTTGCTGAAGTTCACACAACAAGCAAGTGACAGAAATAGTGGAACCCAGGCTGTGGGCCCCAGTCTTCTGTTCCTGCCACACTTCACTACCAATACAGGAGCGGAAGGGATGCACTGTGATGTCTCGTGTATGTGGTATTCAGCCTGGGCTGCACAGGCATGAGACCCACCGATTTGGGGGTCATGCGAGGTGGAAACGCATGACCCACTGTATTTCTTGTAAAAAAAAAAAAAAAGTAATCCTCTTGTCCCCCTGATGGCCCATTTCTGGTTATTGTAGCAATGCTTATGTCATTGCACTGTGTTGAGATGGGGTTGCCTGAGTCAATCACTATAGTAAGAGGCAGGAACTAACACAGAAAACAAAGGAGGAGGGAATGAAGATTCCCTGTTCCTCCTGAGGTCTTTCCCCCACTGCCAGACTAGAGGTCAGAGAGCATGGACTTCTAAGGCATGACTCTTAAGTGCTAGATGGCACCCAGCACATAAAGACCGAATGAAGCCCAAAGCCACGATCTGAAGACAACCAAGCCATATCTTGAAAACCAGATTACCTAGTTGCAAATAACTCCCTATGCTTATTTTCCTGCTAGTATCTCTGAACATTGGGTGAAGAATTATTTAAGTACCTCAGCCTGCCCTCTGTTCTACAGGGGAGCTTTTAAGGAAAGGTTGTGGTTAGGACATTTAGGAAGAGTAGCATCCTCTGAGGTTACTGTGGAAAGTGAATCATTGGAAATAAGAGTTGGGCTCTGTTGTTTTTCTGCCTCTCTCCACATGGAATGTCTTCCTCCCCAGCCAACCTGCACAACATGTATCCCTTAAGATCCTTCGGGCTGCAAGAAATGGATGATGTTGCATCTAATTGATTTAATAAGGAAATGTATTATTTGACATAACAGAAGTCAGGGGGTAGGCTGGGCAGTCCCTGGACACGACGCAACCTGTACATCAATGATGGCATCAAATACACAGGTACTTTCTGCTATTCCACTCAGTGGTCCTCAGTGTCAGCTTCTACCCAGAGCTGGTTTCTCTTGTGGTTTTAGCCTTGTGCACAAGGCTACACAGGTCTTGTGCATATCAGGAAGCATGATGCTTCCTCAAGCACGGGCTATAATTCCTTAGTCTGAATGAAACACTTGCCACACTCCCACATTTGGGCCAGTGAGAGATGCCAGTGAAATGCCATAGTTGATAATCGGTGGGTGCCTGAATAAAATTGGGATTCAGTTGAGGAGTTCAGCTGGCAACCAACAGAATCTGATGCAGAGAGGCTGGGTATAATTTTATCAAGGAAAAAGGCAATCTCCTTAAAACTGGCCTTTGCTTCTGTGATTGGCCAGAATTTGGGGGGCCTCTCCTTGCCTCTAGGCTGAGAGCCAGGTAAGGTGGCAGAGACACACAGTGCCAGGTACACACAGTGCCTCAGATTTATTGGCTTCTTTATGGCTAATATCTGAGTCACTGTCCAGAGTTTCAAGGGACTGTAGCTGCCAAGAGCTGACCTTGTGCTCATGAAGGCAACCAGGATACAAAAGATATCCTTAAAATTGGGTCTCTCTGCTGGCTGGCATGGCTCAGTGGATTGAGTGCCAGCCCGTGAACCAAAGGGTCGCAGGTTTGATTCCTAGTCAGGGCACATGCCTGGGTCTCAGGCCAGGTCTGCAGTAGTGGGTGCTCGAGAGGCAACTACACGTTGATGTTTCTCTTCCTCTCTTTCTCCCTCCCTTCCCCTCTCTAATAAATAAATAAATAAATAAATAGTTTTTTAAAATTAGGTCTCTGGAGAACTGTCAGGTACCAACATATGTCATTGTCTTATGCAAACCTTTTTAGGTAGAGATTTTGCCTGGTGGCCATCTTCATAGTCCACGGGTCTAGGAAGTTGCCTTTGTGGTCTGGCAGCACGGAGTTGGACCCTCTGCTTCCTGGAGGTTATCCGTTGAAACTTTGAGTTGACACTTTCCATGCACTGCAGGCAACTGACCTGAAAAAACTGTGAAAACAGCTGTGTCCCTTCACTGAACATTAATTTTCTAAACACCTCCCAAGAACCAGGTACCAAGAAGAAGTGATGCTAACATGCTCATCTACCTTCCTGCCTCAGAGACTGTTACTCCCCTTGCTTGAGAAAGTAAAGGATCATCTTAAAGGCAGATGCTTTAGTGAATCTGTGATTTGGGTGGTACCGCTGGGGGAATGGGGGATGACGGATGGAGGAGTGTATGCAGAGTGAATTGCACATGCCTTTGTGGGGAAGGGGTACTGTGGAGCATAACAGCAAAAGCCATTATAGGGTCCAGGCTATACTAAACCAACCTTGGAAATAGCTACTCACCAAGGGAAGGCAACAAGTCATACTCTTAGAATAAATAATACAGAGTGGTAGTTTCATCAGGTATATACCATATGTCACTCCTGATGGGTGAGGGAGCTGCTAAAGCTGAACAGAAGGCTTTTCCCCCCTCATTTTCCCTTTTCTCCTCAGATGAGGGAAACAAAAGGAAAAAAAAAATGAACAAATGGGACTACATCAAACTAAAAAGCTTTTGCACAGAAAAAAAAAGTCAACAAAATGGAAAGATAACCTACTGAATGAGAGAAGATATTTGCCAATGATACTTCTAATAAGGGTTAATAGCCAAAATCTGTAAAGAACTTAGACAACTGAACCCCAAAATAATGAACAATTCAATTAAAAAGTAGGCAGAGGACCTGACTAGATGCCTCTCCATAGAAAACATGCAGAATGCCATACATATGAAAAGATGCTCAACATCACTAATCATTAGGGGAATGCAAATTAAAACCACAGTAAGATATCACTTCACACCTGTCAGAATGACCATCATCGATAAATCAACAAATAAGTCTTGGCAAGGATGTGGAGAAAAGGGGAACCCTTGTGCACTGCTGGGAATGTATGCGGACTGGGGCAGCCACTGTAGAAAACAGTATGGAAGTTTCTCAGAAAATTGAGAATGGAACTGTCTTATGACCCAAAGATTCCACTTCTGGGTATATATTCAAAGAAATCCAAAACACTAATTCAAAAGAATATGTGCACCCCTATGTTCATTGCAGCATTATTTACAATAACAAAGATTTGGAAGCAGCCCAAATGCCACCCAATAGACAATTGGATAAAGAGAAAGTGGTACATACATACAATGCAATATTACGTGGCCATAAAAACGAATGAAATCTTACCATTTGCAACACCATGGATGCACCTAGAGGGTATTATGCTAAGTGAAATAAGTCAGAAAGAGAAAGACAAATATCATGTAATTTCACTTGTATGTGGAAACTGAAGAACAAAATAAATGAACAAACAAAATTGAAACAAACTCATAGGTACAAACAATAGACTGATGGTTGCCAGAGGGGAGGAGAGTTGCAGGATGGGGTGAAAAGGTGAGGGGATTAAGAAGTACAAATTGGCAGTTACAGAATAGTCACAGAGATGCTAAGTACAGCATGGGGAGTATGGTCAATAACATTGTAATAACTAGGTGTCGTGCCAGGTGAGTACCTGAAATATCAGGGAGATCACTGTGTAAAGTGCATGAATGTCTGGCCACTATGCTGTATATCTGCAACTAATACAAAATAATGTTGAATGTAAACTGTGATCGAAAAATTAAATTAAAAAAAAAAACTAAACAGAAGGCAAAACTCATGTCGACTGGAGGACCATCTATAGCTACTGTCATGGCCATTCCTGTGACTCTTCATCTGGCTTCCTCTCACTTCAGACAGGCGAACGACATATTGATTTTCTTCACTGGTGGTGTCTCAGTGACTGAGTCAGTGGCAAAGCTGCCAGCACTATGTAACTAGCCTGGATCAGGATGGCGGAGGCGGGCATGTGGTACATTAAGCACATGCTCCATTCTATGCATAATGTATTTTAAAGACAAATAGCATGAGCTTCTGCAGAAACCGTTTATGAATACGAGTGTGTGTGTGAGTATGCATACGTTGTAGCATGTATTAGGTGTGTATGTACATGATAGGTACGTATGTACCTATCAGAGGAAATGCTTTTGAGTATCTGGACCTATGTTTCCACCTTAAACATTTCCACAGAAGCTTCAAAAATTCTGCCAGGCCTCAAGACCTTGTCTTGGGACCACCTGGGAATGGAAGACATTGGCTGTGTCCTGCAGGATTCCAACCGGGGGGGCCACTAGGGCCAACTAGCGCCCTGAGCTGGACAGACCAGGAGAGCTATGATCTTTTCATTGTCCTCACAGCAATGAGGTACCTTGAGGACATATGGGCCGTTGTTTGGTGTTCTGGGAAAGAACTTACCCTCCGCCAACACTGGGACTGCGGCTTTCCCTGTGTACAATGGCTCCTAAGATTTTGGTGAGTTCAACCTACCTTAAATCTTAGAGGGTAAAACACCATTCCCCCCAAGACCACCATCGCTACCACTTTCATCTTTATCTCTCCCTGCTCCTCTCGTGTCACCTCCGCCTCCCTCTCTGTTCACCATCACTGCCATGACCAACATGTTATCACCCCCACCTCCCCAAACAACACCGACTGCATAGCATCACTACCACTTTTAAGATAGTTGGCCATCATCACCTCCCCTGCCAACGTCGCTCTGACCACCACTCTTGCTGCTACCACCTCCACCGCCACCATCACCACCATCTCCACCTCCTCTGCCAGTGCGAACATCATTATCCCCACCTGCATTGCTCCCATCACGCTGCCACCTCCTTCACTACTGTTGTCATCCCTGTCATCTCCATCATGACCGCTACCCCCACACAATCTGGGTACTTGCAGAATAAGCCTGTGCATTGTTGGGGTCCCACCTCATTTGTTACTAGTTCTTACAATTCCTCCCTTTGTAAAAAGTCTTACAGTCCATCCAAGCACAGAATAGAAGACTATTTCATTTGGCTGCTGGAACTATCATTCATAAATAAGGGGTTGAGATTACATGGCCTATAGTCTCTCTTCCAGCTCCAAGATTCTTTGGTAGGTGTGCGTGTGTCTGTCTGGTTTTGTGTGTACACACCCATGCCTATATGCATGGAGGTGGCCAGTTCAGTCTGGTATTCATATGTCTTTCCGTGAGAATTTCTGACAGAACCTAAATTCAGAGTGTGTAGAAGGGACAAGAAACAATGATCCACTGGGCACGTGTAAACTCCTCTATGCTCACACCATTCAGCTTTGCCTTATGATCTAGAGGTGTGTCCCAGGAACTCTGGCTTGTGACAAAGGTCAGGGGCTGAGTAACATAAGGAAGAATCATCACAGAGAATTAGAAAGGACTGGTGTTAAAGATCTTTTAAGCCTCTTGCTCGCTGAATGACCTTAAGTGATTCTCTTTTATCTCTCTTAGCTTTAATTTCCTTCCCGTAAGTGGGGACATTTTTACCCACTTCCTAGTAGTACTGAGGGGATTAAAAGAAAAGACAGTATGTAGCAATATCTGGTGCCAGGCTTGGAATACAAATGGTGTTGGTTCGTTCCCTCTGCTCCCCCACTGCTCTGAGATCCTGCAGCCTTCAGTTGGTTGGGGAGCACCATCCTTGATCCAGTCCTCTGAGACAGCGGGCTTCCTGTTCTCAGCTCTATCTCAAATGGCTCTGAAGACAGAACACAGAGATCCTGTAAAATGTCACTGAATCAGAAGTTCTGCAGCTTTGCCAAGAATCTGGGGGAGATGACTCCAGAGCAACTAACAGGGAGAGTGAGAGGATACAGTTCCGGTCTCGAGCTCACCTATGGGGATAGATTTTAGGGCTTCCATATTTTCTGCCTCTTTAATATGGGAACATACCACACACACACACATGCACACAGGCCAATCCCATTATTGATACAGAGGACAAGGAGAAGCAGAGAATGGGATCAGAGTCCCCCAGGAACCCAGAACAGGTACCCATGAGGTTTGATTGATTCAGTGCCCACATCCAAATGACTGTCAAAATAGTGCCGTCTGCAGCAGCCCTCAACTCTGGAGCACACAGATGAGTGAGCTGGTGGCCACCCTCTTAGCCCCACTCAACAGGTTTCCTTGCTCTGCTTTTCTCCCTTCTGACTGTGAGTCTCTCACCGACTTTTAGCCCAGGTCTCTCCCTCCATTTCATTGGCCTCACCAAGGCTGGTAGGGCCTCCAGATGGGGACTGGCTGGCCAGGTGGCTATGGAAGCACAGGCTGAGGTTGGAGGCCCATTGAGAGACAATGGCTTGGTGACAATGACACCTCTGTCCCCGTGGCTAGCACTGTCCTCGAAAGCCCAGGGTCAACTCTGGGAATCAGAGCCAGGGAGCTAATTGGGTCTGTCTATTCAGCAGTCATGTTCTTCCTGAAAGGTGTCTTTATATTTCCTTTTTAGCTCACAAGACTCCTTATGGAAATAAATTCCCACAAAACCTTGGGATTCATTTGTTGGCATTCACTGGAGGTGGAGACTGCATCGATACCCTGAACCCTGGATCTGATCCCAGTTCTGCCACATACTGGCTAGATGACTTCGGGCAAGTGACTTATCATCTTTCTTTATGCCTCACTATCTCAATCTTTGAAAATAGGAATAAATAATGACATCTGTTTAAGAGAGTTGTTGTGAATTTAAATGAGATTATGTAAATGAAATTATTTAAATGAGAGTCATTTTCTGGCTCTTGAGGAATTTCTGATGCTCTGCAAATGTTAGTTACTGCTGCTCTTACTACAACTACTGCCGCCACTACAATTGCTGTCATTATCAGCAAAGCTTGTTAGAAGAGTTAGCCCCAAAGCTCGAAGTTAGAATCAGCTTTAGTTTAGCACTTACCATGTGAACACTCTGATGGGTACCATTGTCAGAATTAATTAGTCTAGCCCTCACAGTTAGCCTGTGCAGTAGGCCATGTAATTTCCCACCCTTTTATAGATGACAAGTCTCAGCAGAAATGGGGGTTTCCTAAGTCCCAAGAAAAATGGCGGTAGGGAAAGGAACTTAGCATATTCTTGACCTATGCATTTATCTAGTTATATATGCCTTGCTTCATTCCAGAAAGGAGTTGAGGGCATCTAGAAGTCCTCAGTGGAGTGCCCTCAAAAGTACAAAAGCAACAATATTGATGAGCCCTGGGTTGGAATGCCAGCGCCAATGCCTTACTTGCCAAGTAACTCTGTGAGCTTCGGTTTCTACCTCCCATGGATTAACTATGCAAACTGAAAGGCAGTCATTATATCCCCACTTTTATGAGTAAATGAAGATTCAGAGACTTTGAGACTACAAAGGTTACAAAACTATTAGATAAGCAACTAACAGGTTGATCAGATTTTAAATTCCAAAGCTCTTCTCATTATTCTAAGCTATCTAAATGGTGCCCATCCCAAGTGCAAAGCTGGGATTCAATCACAGCACAGCGCTTCCTATTACATCATGGTGCTGTTCATTTTTCTGGGGGCATTGGACTTAGTGGGGGACAGCCCAGACATTCGGATTCCCCCATTTACAATTTACCCCTTCCAAATGACTAAGTATCTCAAGGCCTTCTGTCAAGAATAAGTAAAAATAATGCTGCCTTCAAAGTGAGGAGGGAGAGGATGGGCTCATGGGAAGTGGGGCAGCCTGGATTGCAGCTGGAGTTTCTGATTTGTTTTTCCCTCATCCTTTATTCTGTGGACCACTGCCGTCTGGCATCTGCCTCAACACATCATGTGAAAACCCTCTCCTAAGGTTATCAATGGTCTCCTGGTGCTCAGTTGCACAAGTCTTTAAAAAATTGCCACCATCTACTACCAACTACATACTAATTATCTGCTACACAAAGGCGCTGTGGTTGGTGATTCAACATTCACAAAGGTGCCAGGCTTCAAACAGATTATAGTCTCTTGTAGGGAGTGGCAAGAAGAAATATACCCAGAATGCAAGGCCGACACAGAGGCACAGAGAGCTTGAGTGGTATCCTCCGTTGTCATCTCTTCCATCTCTTTCTCCTCCTCACTTACCATCCTTTCTGTGCGATCTTCCCACGACCAAGAATGAAGCTACCTTGCCAGCCACCACTCCCCATTCAGCATCTCCAGCCCAAGCAGCTCTCCCTAATCAAGCCCTCATCACTCAGTTGCCACTCTGATGGCTTTCAAAACCAACGTGTTCAAAGCTATATTCATTACCTTTCTACCACCAGCAGCACCTTCCTAGTGAAAGACATCATTGTTCAGCCTTAACATATTTTTCTTCCTCACCCCCAAATTTAATCAGTCTCCAAAAACCTTTCAAATCTTCCTCCTGCGTAGTCCTTGATCATATCCGCTTTTCTCTTCTCTACCGTCACCCGGTTTAATGCAGGCCACTGCTATCTCTTGCCTGGATTGTTCGCCCAGTCTCCTTGACTCCACTTCAGCTGCTCTGTCACCTGCTCTTTGCGCTATATCAGAGTGATCTTTTTAAAAGCTAAATCTGATCTTGTTCCTCCACATTTAAAATCTCCTTTGCTTTCAGCATAAAATTAAAACCCTTTTCCTCCTGAACCACAAGGCTCATTAAGGCCTGACCCTAGTCCTCTCTTTTCTCCTTTCCTTTCTCCCGTTCCATATCCCATTAGGGCAATTGAATAGTTTTCACCTAAATAGAAACTTATGAGAGTTAAAGGAGACCCCCCATAATTATACTCGGATAAACCGGGATTCTTCAGGACAAACTGAAACCTATGATCATCCAATCCGTAATGGCCATTCCAGACTCTAAATCTATAATTTTTTTCTCTTCTTTCCTAAAGCTGTCAACTTCTCTCTGTGTTTCTCAGCTCACATTTTCAGAGATAGGGAATTCATTTGTCCCTGCTGATCATTTCAGGGCAATCCCAAGTTATGGCCCCTGACCAGCCTCCAGATTGGTCGCCCTTATATCAGGTGACTGGGATGGACCAATTAGTGGTGACCATGTGGACTGCCTCATGGCACAGTACATGGACACTCACATGTTCATGGACACTCACTAAGAGGTGGGTAAAGAGAGAAAGAGAGAGACAGAGAGAGAGAGAGAGAAAAGAAGAAGAAGAAAAGAAGAAGAAAGAGAAGAAGAAGAAGAAGAGGAGGAGGAGGAAGAAGAAGAAGAAGAAGAAGAAGAAGAAGAAGAAGAAGAAGAAGAAGAAGAAGAAGAAGAAGGAGAAGGAGAAGGAGAAGGAGAAAGAGAAGGAGAAAGAGAAGAAGAAGAAGAGGAAGAAGAAGGAGGAGGAGGAGAAAGAGAGGAGGAGGAGAGAGGAGAAGGAGAAGGAGAAAGAGGAGGAGGAAGAAAGGATAGAAGAGAGACCAAGACCTAGGGCCATTCAGTCCCTGGTCACAGCTGTTTAAGAGGGCCATCCATTTCTCTGCTCTTTCTGCAGTTTGGTGATTCAGAGTTTTAGGTTTTTGGTATGTTTTGGGGGTTTTTTGGCTTGTTTTTTTGTTTTTTGTTATTTCTTAATAAAGTCTTGACTAAAATGGGACCACAATAGATGGTCAGGGCCCTGAACAAATGTTTGAAGACAGCTCTTGGGGTCCACAGCTCCTGGTCCTGCTCTGCCATCTGTTTAACCCTAAGCTTCAGAGGAGCCTCATCAAGGGCCACATAGAGCCAGATATTACAAATTCCTTGTATTAATATTTGGCTTACCTGTAAGGCTAGTTCTAGCAAAGGATTTTGTGGTTTAAATATATTTTGAAACAATTGCCTTTGATTTTTTGAGTCAGAGCCCATGTTGGGTTTATTGTTGTCTCTTTTGTGTTTAGAATAGGTCATGACACACAGTGGCATCAATAAATGTTAGATGAATGGATGCATTATTGGATTTACTCTCCTTCACGTGGCTGCTCTCCTCTGAAGGCACTGGCCCCTAAGTCACCTGGAACTGTCTTCTACACTTTAAAAACTTCCTTCCTTCTTTGGAAACACTTGCCTAGGAGTGATAGGTGTAGCCTGGACACTGCTCCACCTCTCCCAGCACAGCCAACCTATCAGCTGGCTAACTCAGGGGATGTTTTTTTTTCTTCCCAGCTGAATTTTCTTCTCTCTCCCTTTCAAATCCTGCTGTGCTGTTACTCAGTAATGGAAAGAGCAGAAATCACTTTAGAAAGGAAGCCAGCTGGTTCATTAGTCTGATTAAATGCAAGCACTGGAATCCGAGCACAGTTCACATGATGAATGGTGTGCCTTCTCCTTGGCCACAGTGAAATTGGCAGTGATTATTAATCTTGGGGCTCAGTCACCCCTCACATCTGCAAAATCATGTGGCTCAGAGAGAAAGGACTGGGCCACAGCAAGAAAATGTTAGGACTTTCTGAGTAGAGATTGTTCAGTCTCCAATCTCTCTGCCATTGCAAGCCTGCTAAACTCCACAAAGTACGCCAGGCGCCCCTCGTCTGTTGGAAAGGCCCTGGTCTTCAGAAACAGCAAGACTTGTCTTTAAAATCGGATTTTGCCGTTTATCAGCTGTGTGATTTGAGGTTCAGAATCTTCACCTGAAAGAGGGCATAAAAATATGTCGTTTAGGGGAGTCTCAAGGGCTAATAACCAGTTAAAGCTCCGAAGGCAGTGGCCCAGAATGTCTGAAGTATAGACAAGGGTGGGTAGAGGTGAGACGTGATTCAGAACAAGGTTAGCAAGGGCCAACTCACAAAGGATTTTATAGGTTGGACATAGGAGTTTATGATTTTTTATTGAGATTATTGGGGAAATTATAAAAGATAAAATCACAGGAGTGCAATATGATCAGATTTTCATTTTGGGAAATTTGCTCTGGCTATAGGGCAGAGGGTCTGGATTGGATTGGTACTCGGCTACTTGTAGGGATAATGACTAGGACAGTCATCTTGAAAGAGATGATGGGAGTCTAAATGAAGGCAGGAAGTACAGTAGTGAGGGACCTGCCTCTCTTGAAGCCGATTTAGAAATCAACAAGGAAGCAAAACAAATTGCCATTGCAAAGGGACTAAGGTGGAAGGGGGCACTGAAGAGGGGATGTCTTGCTGGTCCTGAAGCCTTCAGCTTGGGCTGCTTTATAGATTGGGGATCCCAGTATCTATGGAAAAGAACATAAGTGGAGGAGCAAATTTGTGGAACATTAGGAGACCAGTTGAGGCTGGAATATGTTGAGTTGGAGGTAATATTTCAAATGTTCCACTTATTGGTATAGAATACAGTTCGATGGGGGTGAATGATTAGATCCTATCCGAAGGTGTCACATCCCCAGGCCTTGATAGGAAGAAGAACAGCTCAACTAGCCAAGACCAACCTGATTATTCCTCCAGTATGACAGTTTTCCTGGAAAGTCCTTTTGGAGGCTGTAGTAGTCATGGCTGGATCTAGAAATGCTTCTAAATTTTCTGCCCAGAAATCTTACTCACTGTGCAGAACACCAAAATTCACCATTTCTTATTGTCCTAACCATCCAGGAATACTCACTGTGAATGTACCTTTTCTCTGTTGATTCTAACTGTAGGAGAGGGGAGGCAGCAGCTGTTACTAGAAGAAATAAAAACAGGTTAGGGTCCTACAGGAAGAGGTCAAAGATGACCCCAGATGTTGTTACAGACAGGGAAAAAGTCCCAATGGTGGGGAGAATGTCAGGGATAAACTCAAGGATAAATTAAAGGCAAGGACAATAAAAAAAGAACAAAAGATGACAACTCATACACATAAGAATCCTAAACCTGGTCTACAACTGGAGAGAAAAAAGAAAACAGACCTCAAAGTTGCCTTTGGAAGGTGGCTTCATGGAATACAAAGAGTGCAAGTTTTAGAGCTCCACGTTCTTGGGTTCCAGCCCCAGGTATAAGCCTGGATGTGTGGCATTGGCTAAGTCACGGAAGCTCTCTGGGGCTCAGTTTCTTCATCTATAAAATGTGCAGGATAATACCTCCCTTGCAGGATCAGGGTGAGAACTGGACCAGCAAGGCAATCAATGGAGAGGAGGTGGGGAGTTAATTTCAGTAGCTGTTACTGCTGTGATTACCTTCCAGCTATTCTCGGGCTGGTTCTCTCTGTTTCACAGCCACAGGAGCAATCCTGCACCCCCGCAGGAGCCCAGACCTGAGGAACACAATCTGGCCAAGTGCCTGGAGCCTAGGAGGACACGGACTGCAGAACATTCCCTGGACCCATCTTCGCCTGGGGAGCTATGGCGGCCCCTCTTGGTTTGTGAAAAAGTGAGGTTTGGCATCAGCTTCCCTCGAGTTTGAAGACATCTGGGGATTATGAGGAGAAGCAATGAGGTGGAAAGAGCCCGGATCTTGGTGTCTGACAGAATTGCACCTGCCTTCTGCTACCACCGCCCCCAACTATGTGACCTTGAGCAGCTCATCTAACTCCCTCCCCTGAGCCTCAGGGTCCTCTCTTCCTTCGAAAGGCTACTGTGAGGAAGAAAGAGCACAGCCCATGAGGGAGTGCACACAGCAGGCATGTGATGTATGTTCTCCTCCTTACCCTTCCTTCCTTCTTAATAGCATTGAGATTCCAGAGAAGGTTGGAAATTAAATATAAAACTGCATAGGGCTAAATGATATAAATCAATCTCATAAATGACTGTTAAATGTACTTGTCATTAGAAGAGTACAGAAAAACAAGCATTCAGAGTTCAACAAAATAAGCTGACTCTGAATTTGTGGATTGATGACAAACTGGCCGAGTTCCTATTCTTCCTATTTATTTATTTATTTATTTACTGATGTTGCAGAGATGAGGTAACACCAATACCCAGACTGAGGAAGAAAATGTCCAAGTACATATACGTTTTGAGTTTAATCCTTTCAAATACAAGAAGCAGACAGTCATCTAGAACAAAGTAGCCCAATGATGCTTTGTGCTTATACGACAACTCAGCTTCTGGAGCTCAGTTTGGAGACTCTTCCCCATCACCACTGACCACCCAAAAGCAAGAGGATAAGCAACATATTTCTGTTGTTTATTTCTATATTAAGCTATCTTGATAAGATCATGGAGCTGAAGCCCAAATTTATGTAAATCGTAATGATCAAACCTAGGACAGTATAGAAATCGAAAGCTTGCAGTAATGTGCTTCAAGTTCCACCGCAAGACCTGAGGAGGAAGTCACAAGTTTATGCTTCAATAACAGTAATATTTCCAGGGAGAACATTCGAGAAGAGCTGTGTGGGCAACAGCCGCTACCATCTTACCCTCATCACCCTTAGAAGACCCATCATCAGAAACCTGCTCACTGGCTCTCAACGCAGTGGCACACACCATCAGTCCTAGACACTCAGTTGGACTTCTGTTGAGAGACCCAATGAGGGTCACTAGGAAGAGCTTACCCAGGAGCCTGGAGAGGAGGGGTAGGAAGGTAGGTAGGTGATTTACATGTTAGGACCAGAAGCTAAGTTCCACCTCTTCCTTGTCTGTGTGTTAGTCTCTACCATGCACAAGGTATGGGGTGGGATGGTAGGAGAAATGATGTGCTAGTAAATGTTTGACACCCAGCTCTGATGGGAGCAGGGCAGGGGTGCCTGATTCATAGCATTTGTGGGTCTCAGTGGTGTAAATACTCCTTCCATGGCTGATTTCAAACTACAAACATGGTATCACTGAATGCAGAATTAGGAAGAGATGTACACCATCATCTCCAGCATACCAGTGGATAGGGACCTGGGACCCTCACTGTCTATAATTGTCAATAGGTCCCATATGTCACAGAAGGGCAGATGGAAGGCCTTGACAAGCCTTGAAGACACAGATTAGGCATCATCACCTGTCTCCGGGAAGTCTCCTTTTAGCCCCCTTCCACCCACCTACCTCAGCTGGATCCCTTGTGCTTCTCTATCCCAGGTCACTTGTGAGGTCATGGTGTCATCATTTGAACACATGCCTGTCCTCTCATTAAACACAGGACCCATTCTTCATTTTCATATCCCCAGCACTGATCAGAGTGTCTGGGAAAAGTTGGCTCATAAAGAACGTTTGGTAAATAAATGCTTCTTGGATGGACACCAGAATTAATGATGAGTGAATGTTCTAAGGAGGAGGAGATGAGGAACACAAAAGCTGCCATCAAGCATTTGCAAAGATGTCATATAAAAAAAGGATGCATTTTATGCTTATGAATAAAATGGGCAAAACTAGGACCAACAAACAGAAGTGGCAGGAAACAGGTTTAGGATCTTCTTGAGTTCCGAACCCTTATAAAATGTTAGAATGCAGGGTCCTCCTTGTCTTCCACCTCTCAGTTAGCACCTCCTGCCCCTCGTCCATTTGAAAAATGGCCCTGGTCCATTCCCCCTGCCTTCAGCCCTCCCCCACACCCGAGCAGAGGGAAATGAGTTTTTGCTATAATTACAAATATCATGGGAACATCTGCTGGTGTATATGCCTAGCCCAGCAGAGGATGGGGTCACCAAGTTACAGAGGTCACAGTCCTGACTGTCCACTCCCAGGACATAAATGAATAATAAACACTCCTGGTGAGTGCCTCAGGGTTTCTTTTCTCCTTCTTTCACTAACTGCTCGACTCCCATTTAGACCTTCACCCTGCAGCACCTTCCTCATCACTAACGCCCTCCCTGTGAGGTCTGTCATTTTTGCTCCACCTAGTAGACTCTGAGCCTCTTGGGGACAGAGAGGGAGGTTCCTGTCTGAACCCCCAATGCCTAGCACAGCACCTGCTTCATCAGAGGTACCCATGATGTGTTTGTTAAGGGAACAAATTCACAAATGAGAAAGAAGAGCCCACCTCCCACAGTTTTAATCTGTATGTCCAACTGGCAAAGCTCCCAGGAACACCTAGAAACAATTAGCAGATCAAGTCAGCTCTGAAACCAGCCAGGATTCTGTGAGAAGGCGATTTGAGAAAACTCGTATTCCCAAAGTCACTTCCTCAGAGACAAAAAACTATCACACTTTAAAACATAGACAGTTTCCTCCTTAGAAACATGTTGTGTTGTGAATGTCTATTTATGAAATTGTTGTTTGAAATTCAGAATACGGTTTCTCATAGAATCATGTTAAGAAGAGTGACAACGAAGCTCTAACTCGAGACATTTGCAAAGGGAAATAATAGGAAGCAACAAAGGTATACTGTGAAGGTGATTTTTTTATTTTAAACACCATAAAAGAGACATATGGAATGTGTCAAACTACAGTAGACTTTGGACCAGAAGCAATACCAGGAAGCAATAAAATGAAATTTTAAGTGGCTTCTTTTCATTTAATGTGGATGCCAATAGATGAGAAAAAGCTAGTTACATTCGGAGCAGTTGCAGTTAAAAAGGGTCCCTGACAAGCGCTTAGCACAGGTGGTGGTGCTCAGACTTCAGGGCTCTGGTGAATCACCTGCAGGACTTGTTTAACACGCAGGTCTTCTCTCCCAGGGAGACAGATTAGGTGAGTCAGGGTAGAGCTCAGGAATATACATTTTAACAAGCACTCGGGAGAGTCTGAGGTCATTCAAGGACCACAGCTAGTCCTGCTGGTCTGGAGGGGCTACAGTCTCATCTCCTGAGACTCTCCGTTTGCTATAGTGCCACGCACCCCCTTTGTCCTCCCATGTCCTCTCCGTGGTATGAGAAGGTGGCAGTGACTACCTGTCACTGTACAAGATATGTGTGGATCAGGAACTAGAGGTAAGAGTGCAGGCCAGGGAGAGAAAAGAAACTCCATCCTTCATTCAACAAATATTGAGAGAGCTGAGATTCGGCTGATACGCTGGTGATTAAAACAGCAAAAAAACCGTTTACCTCTTGGAAAAGAGCCTTGGCGCTGGATATCCAAGCCCCTAGTACTCCTCTGCCAGTAGCTGCCCCCAATTAAACTCTGTAGATTGGGATCAATAACCCCTTTCTTTTTGTAGAATTAATGTGTATGTTGCTAAAGACACAAGTGCCTAATAGATGGTTATTTTTATTATTACATTGCTCTGCAACAACTTAGAGAAACAAGACAAAGCCATAAAAAACACAACCAGGCGGCAATACACCAGTTTTTTAAATACAGTCTAATTTGTTCACAAATGTTGCAGGATGAAAATTCAGGCAAGCTCGGTGTGGAAGAAGCTCTCTTACAGGAAGTGGAGATGGTGCACACGGGGCCTTCTGGTTTCTGATACCGGCTCCCGTGCTTAGTGGTTGGAAGACCTTGAGCAATAATGTCTGTGCAAAGCGAGGCTGACGGTGCGCTCCGCACGCGGCTCGGGGGAGAGTTGACATACAGCTCTGCGCAGCGCCTGGCACGTGGTCGGTGCTCAGTGAGTGGCAGCTCTTGAGCAAGCTTGAAAGTGGGAATAAACCTTCCCTCAATGGTAGAATTGAGGCCAAAGAGGGACATCCAGTGGCCTTCTTTAAATTCAGTCCCATTATTATTGATCCTCTACTCTGTGGAATACTCTGTGGGTGATAGGATGATGGTTAAGTTGTAGTCTATAGAAGATCAATTGCGGTCCAGGGATAGGGCAGAGCAGTGGATGTGAAGCAGCCTGTTGTATGTACCAGAATAAATTATAAACAGATTTCAGTGGCGGTATAGGAAAGAGGGTAATTAACTTCAAAGGGGTGGGTTCAAGAGGTGGCACTATAAAAAGAGCAAGAGAGAGAGAAAAGGCAGTTCTCCTGGCCATGGGAGCAGCTTGAGTAGGGTACAGAGGGGATGGGTGCAAAGTGTGTTTGGATGTTGAAGCCAGTCAACATATGTTCCAAGTCCTTGAAGGGCTTACCGGAAGTATAAATGGATAAATAATCTTCGATCACTTCATGGTGGGCCTTGAATGCCATTTTAGGGATCATCAACTTTATCCTAAAGCAGTAATAACAATACTTCCATTTACTGGGAACTTGTTATGTGACTGACACTGAGCTAAAGTTTTTTAAAAAATTTCTTCTAACCCCTGCAAAAACCCATGCCTGATAAGTATTGCTGTGCCCATTTTATGGAGGAAAAACGTGAGACTTTTATGGAAAGGGAGGGCTCTGGAGTTTATATTTTCAGAAAGTAGTTCTGGCAGCAGCAAATGGGAAGAATGGGTGAGAGAAGCGGCAGCCATTAGGGGCTCTCTTAATTTCTAACATATTGTGACATTTTTGCCTCCCAAATCGGATAAAAAGAGGTAAAGAAGTGACCAATATTTCCAAAAACGGACTGCCTCTCAAAAGTTTTGTGAGTTGGGCAGGTTTCATGGAATTAGAACATTTTCCTCCTCCCTGTGGTTCCTCCCAGGGGCCCACATGAAACCTCTCCTGCAGAGACAACAACGTAGAATTCTGCAGCAGTGTCTCCTGACCAGGCAGAGCAGAAAACAGATCCCGAGTAATGGGAGCGAACCAAAATTAGCCTTTTTACAAGCTCACTAAAGCATAAAGTTTAGCAACCATTGCCCAAAATATTACAGGAAGGCTTTTCTCTTTCTCTCTCCTTACTCATACTTCCCTTGCCTTCTTCCCACCATCCTTTTCCTGACAGTAATCAAAGCAGGATCTTGGGTGGGTGTCTGTCTCCTTTATTTTCAAGTCAACCCAGTCAAAGTTCCTGAGCCACCCACTGTGAGCAAGGCGAGTGACATTGCAGAAGTCTAGGCAGGGGGTGAATCTGTAGCCTGTCAGTCAACGCTGAAGTCCCCCAGCTCCTGCGGTAAGTTCTCATGTTAAAATGTTCCTCCCCTAGGAGTGTGGAGACAGTTGCTGACCTGACTTGCTGCTTCCTAGGAAGCAGACAAGTGAGCAATATAGTTGGGGTTTGTTGTTGTTGTTTTTAACAGGCTGACGTGGGGGAACAGACAATCTTTAATAACTTTTTTTTTTTTTACATAGCACTTCTAAATACACAAAGTATTTTTCACATGCACTTCTTCATTTAATCATTACCCACCCAGTGAGGCAGGTAAAACCATCCCCATTTTGCAGAAGAGGAAACAAAGGCTTTTGACGCAGACCCAGGTCTTCCAGCTTTATCTAAATGGTTAGTTTGTTACTCTGTTTTTATCACTTAGGTCTTTTTTATTGAATTTATTGGGATGACATTGGTTCATAAAAGCGTAGAGGTTTTAAGTGAGTAGCTCGACAAACCATGACCTGCACACAGCATCGTGAGCCCATCGCCCGAAGCAAAGTTTCCTTCCATCCCCATTTATCCCCCTTTGCCTCCCTCCACCTCCCTCCACCCCTTTTCCACCCTTTGCCTCTGGCTATCACTACACTGTTGTCTGCCTCTGTGATATATATATTTGCTTTTTTGCTTAACCCTTTCACCTTCTTTCATCCAGCCCCTCAACTCTCCTCCTCTCTGAATAAACTTCAGGGCTTCTCTTTTTTTCCAAGCTTATCAGTTTTATTTGTGGGGACTTTACCAGCTTGCCTTGTGCAAGAGTCCCACCCCAGTTATGGGGCAGTACTTTAAAGTCGTTCAGTTGACAGTTCTGAATATAAAATCCAGAAAGGGCTGCCGAGACCGTTTCCAATCGCCTTATTGACCAATAAGAAAACTGAGGCCCACAGAGGGGCTGACCTGCCCACCTCCCCAAGGCTGGGCTTACGACTCCCGATCATGGCAAAGCTATGACAAGGAGCAGGTCCTGCCTTCGCAAGCAAAGCGAAGAGGAGAATTGAAATTAGGACTTGGCTACTATCAGTTCCCAACCGGGTTTTGTTTGATAAAATGGAAGAACCCGATGTGAAATCATGAAATAGGAGATGGAAGGCAGCTTGGAGATAATCTGGTGTAATCCTTTAGCTTTGCTGGTGAGAAAAGTGAGACCCAGAAAGGCAAACTGGGCCCCCAAGCAGGACTTGAACCCAGGTCTCCTGGTCCCCCTCCACTGGCCCCAACCCTGTGATCTCAGCTGTACACGGTGTCACATGCTGTTCACCCAGCTTGTCAGAGACAGTCCAACATAAACATTTTCAGACACAGGTACCTGACTCAGCCCTGGCTTTGCCTTGGCCATGGTGATCAGGCATCTGCAGCCAGCTTGGATGATGTGTTCCCAGAGCAACTTGAGCTGCCAACTTCCAAGTCTCAGGGAATGTAAAGGGTTGAGCCAGTTAAACATCCAAAAGTGCCCTGTCTCTCAGAAACAAGGGTGACTCATCAGAGTGCTTGAGCTATGACTGGGAATGGCATTAGAGTGGCCATGGGGGCTAAAAACCCGTGCTCAGAAGACTGCAGCTTCCCTGCCTCTGACCCTTTGTTCACAGCTCTCTTCAGCCGTAGATCCAGCAGGCGCTTCGCCCAGAACCCCAGACCTCCTCCTCCCTGAAGCTTTCCTTGACTGTTCAAGACCAGAGGAGGCCTTTCTTCGCACATCTTGAGAATCTGCTCTATACAAGTTGGCACTTGATTCATACTGCCTTTTACTGCTCTTTCTAAACTGCTCTGAGTGTTTGTTTTACAGCTGACACAGGTTGCAAATGCTCTGAGGGAAGTAAGAAAGCTTCTTCCTCCGTACCCTGCATCTCGGAGTGTCACCAAAGAGCAGAGATGTGCTCAGGCTTACAGCTACTCCTGACTTCAAGACCCTTCCCCTTTATCTTGTGTTTGCTCAGTAAATGCTCATTAAACCCTCACTTGTTCCACTGCAGCTGAACGAAGCCTTTTCAAAGACAGAGTTCAGCAGCCAGGGCCTCTGTTAGCCCACATCAAGCTTCTGCAAATTAGAAAAAAGGCAGCCCTTCCTCCAGGTGGACATGGCCCTGCCAGGCTGCAAGGCTGGTGGGGCGTGGGCTGGACTTCAGCCCCTCAGGTGAGTGCCCCGTGCAGTGAGCCCTTTGCACCGCCCAGGTACTGGCTCCTCATGAGGGCAGCAGAAAGCTCTCCCCCTCACTCACCCCGCAACTGCCATTCTGACCAGGAAGGCCTTACCTGGGAAAGATGGCACCAGAGGCTTCCCAGTTTGTTTTCTAGCCCCTTCCCTGTCACAACCAAACAAAAACAACAAAAAAACACACCTTGAATAGTTCCGCAAAAACTCAGAGCCTGAAGTCCACGCCGCTGGCAGGGCACTGGGGAATCCTCTGTAATAATCTCCCAAACTTCCTCTCTTCTGCTGAAGGCTCAGAACTCACCATGAGTCATCCTCCCTCCGCACTTTTCCTTCCCTCAGCCTGGAGCGCCTTGTCCTGCTGATCTTTGTGTCAGGTCCCTACTCTCCTTTCAAATCCCTTCGCACCCGCACCTCCTCCATGATGTCTCTATCAACATAACTAGTCTTCCTGGCGCTTCTTCCCAGCCCCAGTTCTCCCTGCCTTCCACCTTGTTTCAACCTCTGTTACCACTCTTTTCCCACATGTCATTCCATGTCACTCAGGGACCCCACTGTCTTTAAGCCTCCTGTCCATACAGGCTTCTTTGTACTCATCCTGCGGCAACCCACATGCTGAACTCAGTCAGCACCATCCTCATGTCTCCGAAGGAATCCACTCACAAACAAATTGAGGGACAATATTGCCTTTATAAATGACTTATTTCATAAGAAGTTTGGAGAACAGAGACTTCATGGTCCCCCTCTACCCCCAGCAAACTATTTACCAACCTTTGCAAGCACTCCCATTCTCTAAATCTTTGCTTGGCAGCCCTATTCTCGGAGTTTCTCTCTCATTACTCTGCAATATGCTCCCAACCAAATCAAGTCTCTGCACTCTGTCTGCATGTCTTCTCTATTCCTCCCGTACAACTTCTTTCCTGTTCTAATAGGCAAAGAACTCAATGTTGCCCCGGCCTCTACCTGCAAGCATGCATTTCCAAATCCATCATGATGCTCAGCTAAATATAGGCTCTCTCTCCCTTTCTCCTTCTTTAGAAGGAGTCAAGAATAGACAGAGCAAGAACGTTTTTCTTGTGACATGTGCCTGAGTGTTTTCCTCCATAGAGAATGCAAGTTTAGAAATCAAGGATTTCTGCATCCACCCCACCGAGCGCAGTGAAAATGCATCAGTTAGGGCTATGACCAGCCTTCTCTTCCAGGGACAGAGACTGTTCTAAGCAGTTCCTCTTTCTTCCCAAGTAAGTCCCAGGACTAGAGTCAGGGAAAGTCCCTGAAGACAAAGTAGGACTTTAATAGATGGCTGTGAAATGAAGTCAGTGAGTGGAAGGGAAATAAGAAAAGATCAGAGAGCCTGAGGGCCTCCTCACCAGGACTATTTCGATCTAGCTACAAGGGATCTTTGAGAACCAACCCAGGGCGATAGAATGAGAAGTGAATGAATTGTAGGGTGAAGTGTGGACACAGGGGTCTGCCATTGGCTCTGCCTCCATTGCCATGTGGAACCTTGGGGAAATCTCTGAGCCTCAGTTCCTCGTCTGTCCCATCAGCCTGCCTGCAGATGACCCAATATGGGCACTGACCATCAGGGTCCTCAGGGCCATTTGACATTCATGTGTGAGGCTTCTTCTCCCAAAAGCCCAGACACCCAGGGCCCCTTGGCGCCTCTGCATCTGCAGAAAGCTTTTCTTGGCTACAGTCCTGACCCAGGGACCTTCACTGCCTGCTGGTGGAAAAGAATTCTCAGCTGTGGAAACTGGTAAACTCCACATATTTTATAGATGAGAGTCCAAATTCCTGATGACTCTAAATGTGGTGTGCCATGGACAGAAGTCATCCTGCTGGTGTGACATGCCTGAGGTAGTGTCACCCTCACCACTTGCAGACATACACGTCATGGAAAGAGAAGGAGCAACAAGTCACTGGTGCCTTGGTCGATGCTGGCCCTCATCCCTTACCCCTCACCCCAGAGCCTTTTCTGTGCTTGTCTACATTTTTAAAATAAGATGTAGTCTATTTGCTGTGCAGGAAAACAGTTCATGATCATCTACAAGCAAAGGAGAAGGAAATTGACAACCCTCAGTCTCTGAGACCTGACAGGGCTTTCAGAGCCTGGCTCTGATGGGCCTGTGAAGTTCCCCACCACATCTGAGGAGGGAGGAATCTTTTCACATCAGACAACCATCAGTCCCTTGCCGCCAAGGTCAGAGATGTCAGAGACGTGCCCCTGAGCAGTGGTAGCAGGGGCAGTGATTTGAAGGCTACAGATATGCAGTTCCTGGGAAATTAAGAGAACTTGTTGATTTTTTATTTTTATTTTTATTTTTATTTTTTCTGATTGGGTCGAGATATTAAGGCAGCCTAGACTTGACCGAGGTGTGGAAATGCCCAGTGGGTATTTTATTTGTCAAACAGTTGTCCTCTGTCCCCAGAGTCAGCAGGCCTCTGGCGCCCTGCGGAGCCCCACTGCTGCAACCTTTCGGAACTCCTAAGCTTCTAACACCTCCTCCCAAACTGAAGACCTACCAGTGAAAACTGCCCAAACCATGCCTGCACCCTAGTTGCACCAAAGGTGCGCGGGTTCCCACTGAGCAGGTCTGCATTCGTGTGTACGCGTGGGCGCGCGCGCGCGCATTTGTGTGTGGCGTGTGTGTATATATATATGTGTGTGTGCGCGCTCACGGGTGTGTGAAGGGGGCGGGCTTTGCGCCCGGGGGCAGGGCTCGGCGCTGAGAGTGGCAGCGGGACTTACCAAGCCGCTAGGGGCAGGGCGCCGCAGTGCCGTAGTAACCGGCAGCCGAGAAGGACTGTTTCGGAGCCGCGGATAACGGAGCAGGCAGAAGACACCAGTGCTGCCTAACCCCAGCAGGGCTGCCCGAGCTCCGCGGCGCCCACTCGGGCAGCCATCCCCTACCGGAGCTGGCTGCGCTGGCGGGAAGACGCTCAGACGCCGGCTTCGGTCCCCTTGCTGTCTCTTGGTTCCTCTTTCCTCCCAAGTAAGGGAATAAGCTCCGAGGAAGGAGCGCTCCGAGGAAGCGCGCAACCAAGTGTTGCCTGGTGAGAGGTAAGACAGTGGCCGGCGCAGCGGAGGGGGGCTCGGGCTTGGGGAGTTGGGCTGCAGCAACTTGGAAAAGGAGGGCAAAGCGGGGGCCGGTCCCGTGGCCGAGGGAAGGAGCTGCAGCCGAGGCCACAGTACCCACCCTGACGGTGCCACCTGCTCCAAAGTCCCTGCAGGAGGAGATCCCCCGCTGGACGGGTGAAGGCACCGCGTGCGGCTCAGGGTGGGGCACAGGCTCCCTCTTGGACTGGGAGAACCTTCCAAACCTCAAAGGTGTGCGGGCGGGAGGCGGCCTTGCTCCACGCAGTTTGCCGAAGAAACTGGACAGGTTTCTCCCCTTCTACACTTACCTTGGCTCCTTGGTATCCAGTTCACCCTCCAGGGTGCACCAGGGCAGCAAGGAGAGGGGGACACTTTTCCTAACGTTTGACCGTCCCGCAGGGTTCCAGGACTTCGGGCACTCCACAAAGCTCCTGGACTAGGGGAGCTTAAACGTATACCTTGACGAACATGAACTAGGGAAAGGGAGAAGTGGCAGGGAGAGAACGTAAAGCTGACCTGTTTAGTCTCCAAGTCACAAGATGTGTGCCCGTGTGTGTGTGTGTGTGTGTGTGTGTGTCTCTTGAGGGGCGCACATCTAGCATCACCTGTGGGCTTAAAAACTCCGCCAATCCACCTCACCCTGCATATTCTGAGAATTCCTTGCTCTGGACGAGTGGACTAGAATTTGGGAAGGGGCTGTGGAGTTCGAAAAGCCCTACAGGTGATTCTGATGCGCCGCCCCCATCCCCCGCCATCATTGCAGTGGAAAGCAGGGGACCGGAACCAGGGGGCATCACCCACATGTGCGCGATCCAGCTGCAGAACTCAAAGTAGCGGGCAAGACCCTCTCCACCTCCTCCCACCCCAGGAGGCAGGAGGGTCTGCGGCAGCGCGCGACGTTTCGTGGCTGCGTCGCAGTGGCGCGCGGGAGAACTACGAACCCGCGGGCGCGCTTGCAGGCAGGCTCCGCGCGGTTGTCTCCTCTCCTTCATTAGCATACGATGACCTCGCTGTCCGGAAGAGGGCCCGGGAGGGCTGTTTGTCATTCTTTCATTTTGGGTACTTGGGGGAATGCACCTTTTGTCTGGATGTGTGGACCAGAGGAAGTCACTAATGAAGGGCATCGGTCAAGACACAGGGCCCGGGACTGCTCCTCTGGTTCCAGTTCCCGGAATGACTTCGTTATTTCGGTGCCTGGGATTCTATGTCTAAAATACAGCCCACAGAGACACTTGCTGGAGCACAGGCCACCCTCTTTGTCAGCAAAGGACTTTAGATCTTAGGGAGCAAATGTCATCACTGCTTGGTCACTTACACACACATCCCTTTGTGCTTTGTGGCCCTCTCATTCCAGAGATATGTCCTAAGGTGGGGAGGGACCTCCCCACTTTCGGTATTAAAAGGGCTGTATTTACCAAAGATTCTAATATAAATTATACTCATTTAATACAGTGGCTACAGCTAGACAAATTTTCCTATTGTTCCCCTGTTGTACCCCCGATCTAAGTCTTTTCTTTGCCAATCTCTCTTAAAGTTTATGTACCGTGCTTGCTGTAGACATAGGCGTTATTACAGGTATTTTTATGGGAGGGGCCTGAGAGTAGGGAGCAAGTAGATGAGTCCTTCCCATCTTACAATTTTATGTCAGTGTTTGGTTCAGATCAACTAAGACATGGGGAGAAAATGATAAACATCAGAGCGTCTTGGAATCTAGACTCTCAAAGATAGGAGAAAATGCTAAGGACATCTGTTACCTGTCCTCTACCCCAACTCACAGAGCACCTTCAACAAAGGGCCCTAGATCCCGCCAACCCTCTACTCCCAAGGTCTGGGCCGTGCAGGTGTGTAGCTCTGCCAAGGGAAGAAACCATAAGGCAGTTCTACCCTCTCCTGCTTATCTCTGGGGGAGAAGGCTGCCTCCAGCTCTTCCCCTGGAAGGGAAGGAGAAGGAGAGAAGTGCTGTTTTGTTGTGGTCAAACTCTTCTTCTTCTTTTTTTTTTTAATATCGTACTGTGTTATATCATTATGATATACTCTTTTAGTACAAAAGTAATTCTGTTAAACGCAGGAAATTTGGGAAGTTGAAAAGTGTGCAAAGAATCAAAGAAAGCACCCACAATTCAACCACTCGGATTCCATACTGTTCATATATTGGCATATTTCCTTTCCATCAATTTTTATGCCATGAAATCTTATAATCCATACATATCCAACATTTGTTGGGTACCTAAAACATGTACTTTTCAGGTATTAAGTATTTTTATATTCACTGTGTCATTAATCCTCAGAAGTCCTCCTCAGGCAAGCACTATGTATTATCAACCCCACAGAGTTCAGGTGACTTGCCCAAGTCACACAGCTAGTAGTAAGTGGCAAAGCCAAGATTCAAACCCAGTCTGTCTGATTCCTGGGTGGTTGCTTAGCCTCTATAGCTAACGTTTCTCTGCCTTTTTGTAGAAAAAGCCCTTCATGGACATCATCTTCATAACTGCATGTTATTACACTGGTAGTCATTTAAGTTGTTTCCTATCTTTAGCAACTACAGATAACTGTACAGTATCCCAGGCAAAGTCTTTGTTGCTCACATTTCCAAATACTTCCTTTGGATAGATTCCCAGAAGTTGAATGACTGAGCCAAGGCCATGAATGTTTTAAGGCCCTTGGTATATATGACAAGCTGCTTCTCAGAAGGCTACATCAATTTACACCTCCATCCAGCAAAGGCAACTCTGCCGCAGTCAAAGCAGGTACCCCCTAGGATCTCATGTAGATCAGGGCCTCACACAACCAAGCCAGACTACCTGAGCATCTCCCTGGCCTCGTGGGAGAAGGAATCACACAGATAATCCTGCTTTATATGCACAAATATGATTATCAAAACCACACAATATAAAGCTGTACCTATCTTTATGCAAACGCATGTCAGTTGTAGAATTCTCTGGCTAGATGTCGCGTATTCACTTTGAACTATTGTGCAAAATATATAAATGGGCCTAAGACCCTCCTTGTCCACTCAAGCAATTAGGACAGCGCTCACTCCTGTGAGTGTGCACCCCTCTCACTGCCACACTCAGCCAGCCCACCTGACCCATAACAGTTTCTTCACAGATTGGCCATGTTCACAAGGCTCTTTGTTTATAGTAAGCATCCGAATTTCACAGCCAAACCACAGTGGGAGCTGATGTCACTTTATGTGTAACAGAGTTCACTGCCTTCTCCCTCCCCAAATCACTCATGGTTAGTGACTACTAGTAAAACAATAAAAAGTAAGGTTATACACATCATCAAAAAGATGTCCGCAGGTGACGAAAATGTGGCCACAGAAGAGAAATTGAATCGCGCGGTACCAAAAGGCAGGGGAAGTTTTCGAAGAAAACAAATTGGCCCTAGCTATGAGTTTTCCCTGGTTTGCCTCATAGCCACCTCTACCACCAGCAGTGGGCTTAGTGGCCCTGGAATATAATCTGTTGATGTAAATGGAATAAATATCAATTGCGCTCCCACTATGAGATCTACTTATTCATGACTGCTCAGGTCTTAAAATTCCTTCTGAGAAGCATTCCCTGATTGCTCATCTCGGTTACAGACCTCTCTCTGCTGCACCTGTAGCACCTGTGCATATTCTTACCTTCTTATGGTAAAAGGATTTATCTGCATGTCAACAGTGAGCTCCGGGAAGGTACAGCTGGCACCATACGCACAGTACCTGAGATAGGGCTTATGCACAGTAGACAATTAAATCTCTTATGTGATGAATGAACACATAAGAGAATCCTCCAGGTACTATGCTGGTGCTTTATGTGCATTTCTCTTTTGATGCGTCTTTATTGACCAGTCTTGGAAATGCACCTGAAAGATGTCTAGAGCTGTGCTATTTCCACATGGAACTATTTCCATTTTCATTTAATTCATTAAAATTAAGTGAAATTTAAAATTCAGTTCCCCAGTCACACCAGTCACATTTCTAGTACTTAAATGCCACACAAGGCTGTTGGCTAGCATACTGGACAATACACGTATGGAACATTTCAATTATTGCAGAAAGTTCAACTGGGCAGTGCTGGTTAGATTGTAAGCTCGGTGCAAGCAGGGAGCATGAATTTTCTTTCTACTGTACCCCCTGAGACCAGCAGAGGCTGGCCAGCGGAGGAGGCGGGGGAGAAGTAAAGAAGAGGGATGGTGGTAGTAAATGTAGTAGTAACGTTAGCTACACCATTTATGGGGCACCTACTTTGCGCCCCACATTGTGCTCTATTTTGTATATACACTGTCTCACTTAATATTCACATCACACAGAGCCTGGTATTAACTCTATTGCACAAATAAGGGAAGTGAGTCTCAGAAAGTTCAAGTGGTCACAAGGCTAGTAGGAGAGGCTGAGTCTCTGTGATTTCCCAGGGGAAAGAATTGGTATAATTTGCAAATGTTAATGGCATTTCAAGAGTGTAAATTTTTGCTTGGAGGCTCAAGAGGCCCTGTCCTTTGATGGGTGAGGTAGGAAGAAAGGAACCCACTTGTAGTGTGGCCTGACAGAGATCCGAAACCTCCTTAGGAGAACAGGCCAACCAGCTTCCACTGTCCTTGTTTCTACTCAGGGAGGCCTGTCATCAGCCCTGGAAACACTTGCTTGGTCAGGATCTCACAGCCCGTGGCCTGGCTCCCCACTCCCTGGTCCGCGCCTTCCCACTGCTCCATCCTGCCTCATAGACCGTTGGCTCCAACGTCATTACTGTCCTCATCGCTCTTGTCCCAGTTTTCTCTAATTTCTTCATTCTTAACTAACAAAATACAAAATTTCCAGGGAGGGAGGCCTAATCAGCACAAGTAGAGTGTGATTATTACTCTCTTTGTTCTACATTTTATATTTCTGTTGAAATCCTGTAAGGTGGACTTAGGAACCTATACCAGTAATATATGTTTAGTATCAACAACAACAAAAAAAATCCAATTGTGTTTTAAACTTGCTCTTGAACTATATCGTTTGCCCCCCACCCTGACTCAGTGCTTATATGGATGCTACCTGGAACCCAAATATAGAACCCTTGCATTTATTCCTAATTTTATCTTGTTCAGCTCAGTCTATCTTGCCAGCTTGCCCAGATATTTCTGGCTTTGATCTTGTTAGTTGCTGTCACTTCTGGTTGGCTTCCTGTCATCCCCAAATCTCATGAGCCTGACCTCTTCAACTAAGTCATCGATAAAAGTGATGAATGTACAGGATTCTGAGGCATTCGGCTACGTGCTCCTGAAAGATCGTCATTAATTCAGTAACTAAACAATACTCTTTTAGAAAATTTATTCCACTTCCTATACTATCACTTGGCCTATATTTATTCATTTTTTTCAAAAGATTATCAGAGGAAACTTATCAAAGGTCTTAATAAAGTTCATATACTCTGTATCACTGGCATTTCCCTGATCTGCCTGCCCAATAACATTGTCAAATAAGCAATTTTGTTAGTCTGACAAAAACTATTTTCATGACTCTTGTCCTAACATCTCACTACACATCCAACCCCAGGATGTTTCCTGGTATTAATATCAACCCCACAAGTTAAGAAATTTTCATAAGTTATGTTTCCCATTAAAAAAAAAATACAACTGTGTGTTGCCATTGAAAGCGATGGTGGTGGAGGTGGTAGTGATGTTGGTAGTGGCAACGGTGGTAAGGATGCCAACGGTGGTCACAGAGGTCATGGTTATTAGTGGTGACGGTAGTGGTTGGTGGTGGTAGTGATGATGGAGGTGGCAATGGTGGAGGTGATGGTGGGAGCGGTGATAGGGTGACAGTGGTGATGGTGACAGTGTGGTAGTGGTGGTCATGGGTCTGGGGAGGGAGGTGGTGGTGGTCGGTGGTGATGGTGGTAGTTGGTGGTGGTGGTAGTGGCTTCTTTACTCTATGATTCTGAACCGATTACAGAGAGTGGTCTAGTCATCTCAGTTGCGTGTTGCCTCAGCACCCTAGGATATTATTCAATCATGCCAAAAGACTAGTATTAATTTGAGGTGGACCTAAGAGTCTCTAGCATCATTAAAAATGATGTGAAGGAGTCAAGAGAGCATCTGATTCCAGGCTTTCCTCTTCAAAATGAGGAACCCTCCGTCCAAAGGGGAAGCGCCCTGTCCGGGGTCACACAGCCGCAGACAGGAACCCAGGCCTCCCACTTTTCCCTAGGGCATTACTCCTTTTCATCTTTGTTTCTGAAGACGCCTGAGGCTTTGTTTTCTGGTTTTCTACGGAAGTGTCCATTTTTTTTTCTGTTGGAATAAACCTCTAAGGTCTTTTATACCTCAGTGAAAATTAAAGATTCTTCCCTGATCATGATTTAAAAGGAGAAAGGAAGAGAGCATTTATTTTTCCAAGTGGGAATGGAGCCCTGTCCATCTCAGGTCAGGTGCACAGCAAAGAGCAGTTCAAGTAAGGAAAGAATATTGGAATAACTAAAATCACAATAATAATAACCATCCTTTACACGTGTACCACACTGAGAAGACAACAATGTATTCGTGCCATGACCCCTCCTGACTCCGGCCATTGGAGTGAGGCAAGCAGCACGGATGTCATGAGCCTCGTTTCATTAGTGTGATTTTGCCAAAGCAACAACCACGATCTAGAAGAATCGACTATGGCAAGAAAAGGGATGAAGGGTAAAACTCAATGGCCACACAGCAGCTGGCAAACACCGGCCTCGCCTGCCCAGCTAATCATCTGGGCCCCTCGCTCCTTCCTGGGTGGTCTGCCTGGACAGTTTTCTCCTCACTGAAGGCATAAACAGTATCTTCTACATAAGAACTAAGTTTTCACTTTCCTGATGGCTGGTCTGATGTGAAAGTTCCAAGTGGCCAGAGGTCAGCGAGGCCATTTTGACCCTAAAATACTAAAATGTTTGAAATGCTTGGCCCCAATGTTTTCATTCCTGGCTGCAGTTCTCCACCTCTCTGTTCCGGGACAGCAGCCTATGGCTCTTCACCAGCTGCCTCGGGCCCCTGCTTGTCAGTTAAAGAGAAAGAGCTAGAAAAAGCTCTCTTGATCTCCCAGAAAGCCAGAGTGTTCTTTCCAGTATTTTTGAGAGCCACACAAAATGGGCTCTTTCATCCAGTCCCCCACGGCCCCCATCCCCAGCTTTCATCAACAGCATATCCATGATCCCCAGAACCTAGCCAAGAACACCCACTGGTGGGAGCCGGTCCCCTCCTGTTTCTTGTGCCAGGACGTCCAGGCTTTGGCTAACCGCAAAGTGACCTTTCCCAACAGTTAGGAAGCGTGTAGCCATACTTTCCTACAGCTGAGGAAGCCCCCACTGTTCCTAATCCGTAAATCACGCAAATCATGGCAAATGTACCCCTGAGAAGATTCACTCAATCATTTGACCAACACTAAGCCAGCAAATATACAGGTGGGGCAAAAGTAGGTTTACAGTTTTGAGTATGTGAAACACAGAGTTTACTTTTGTATTATTATTTATTAGTCATTGTATTAATTTCCATATGAACAACTGTAAACCTACTTTTGCCCACCCTGTGTATTGAGCAACCCCTCTGTACTTGGCATAGGCCTAGTTTCTGGGGTTTGGACCAGCTGGGTTTCTGGGAGCTAGGTGGAACTGTACTGAAGAGAGTGAGAATCAGACATCATGTAACATTATTTCTAGATGAGAGTCAGAGGAGGAAGATATGGGACCAAAGAGGTCAGGTAATAGTCCCTGGAGTAGATGAGCTTAAGCTGAAATTTAAAGGATGGATAGAAGTTAAATGAAGAAGTGAGTATAGGTAATGCATTCCAAGTAGAGGAAACAGTGCACGCAAGGGCTCAGAGGCAGTCCTTGGCTATAGTTTAGTGCTATGTTGAGAAATGTTGGGAGATGAGTCTGGAAATGTGGGCAGGAGGGTCTTGTCTGTCAAGTTAAAGAGCGCAGTTCTTTCCTCACAGGCAGTGATGGAGGGGCACTGAGAAATTAAGTGGGAACTGACATGGTCAGATTTTAACATTAGATCAACTCCTCTAGCTGTTGGGAGGGGAGAAGAGAGAAAGCAGGGAGCCCAGTGGGAGACTGTTTTGGGACTCTTAAGTAACATGAGGGCTGACTAAGGTAGTTCAGATAGAAGGAGGCACAGAATCGGGAAAGAATTCGTAATCAAGTAGGTGCAAGGATAATGAGGGAGGCAGAGGAACTAAAGGAAATTCCCAGGCTTCTGCCTTGTGTGCCTGGGACAGCTGTTGTTCCATTGACCACCAAAACCAAAACACAGAAGCAAGGGTGGGGTTGGATAAGGATTCAGTTGAAGGCATGTTGCATTTGAGCTGTCAGTGACAGATCCAGACGGAGGTGTGGTTGATAGATGAGCCATGTGTCTAGAGACCCAGATTAGGGAGTGATCAGTGTGAAGTGGTAGGTGAAACCACCCGAGGGGATGAGATCATGGGAGAGTCAGCTTTCATTTTTCCCAATCCATGTATTGCCAGTATCTGAAAGGTCCATGTCAAGGAGTTCCATGCCTCTTTAATAAGGGAAGGAAGCTTCTTGTAGCATTGAGAGTCTGGGCTTGGCAGGCGAGCTGTGGCAGTAGCCATTTGCTGACTCATCTGGACCAATGTGCACTTCTGCCAGGTGAACAGTCAGGCATGACATTTGTTACAGAAATGCTTACATTCCTCTTCCATACTTGAGCTTCACAAATTTGTAAACAGGATACTTTTTTTTTCTGGAACAGTGGTCTTCAACTCTGGTTAAACATTAAAATAACCCAGGGAACTTTGCAAAAATAACAAGTTTGGGTCTTACTTGGGAAGATGCTGATTTAATTGGTCTGGGGTTGGGGCCTGAGCTTGAGTAGTTTTTTAAGAGTCCCCAAGTGACACAATATTCTGCAGAGTTAAGAAACATTACTAAACAAGAAATTTCCTCACTGCTTTCTCAAATTACAGGGTTTTTAATTCCGTAGCTCCTCTGGCAAATCTATGAGTGCATTACGATTTCTCTAAAAACCACTTTCAAGTATCAGAACCTATGCTGGGCATTGCACACCAGCCCTGGTCTTGGCTGCACATTATCACTGCCTTTGCATAGTACAGGTACTTCTCCCTCATGCCTGCAAGGGGAACCTTGGGAAAAAGAATCATGGGAAACCTTGTCAAATATCCTGGCTAACAGCTATTGTCAACCACATTTCTGAGTTACATAACTTGTATACCTGTCGAGAAGATGTTAAAAATTACCTGCTATGACTACTGTGTGAACCTCCGTTAGTTTGTAGGGCTCAGTGCTGTCTCTTCTAAGGACCCACGAAACAGCACTCAACCCAGCAGCTCTCGAATTTTCATTTATGTTAGAATTGCCACAAGACTCTCCCGCAGAGGTTCTGATTCAGAGATGCAGGGCAGGGGCCTGGAATCAACATTGTAACCAGCACCCAGGAGTATTTTGGTTTAGGTCTACCACCTTTGAGAAATACGGCCTTAAAAATGGGAAATGAAGAATACACATTTAGCTTATACCCACTCCCCTAATTTTTATTGAAATAACCAAATTGATTCATAAAATGTCTAAGGATATTTATTACAGTACTGACAACCAGAAAGGATGCCATATAATCCACATGTTATGAATTTTGACAATTTTTCATGATATAATACACAAGAGTGAATTGAGGGAAAGCCCAACCAATCTATAAGTCACCAAAGTGGAAGGAAAAGTTGGCCAGGAGCTGAAAAGAAAGGGACTCCTAGAAAAATTTCACTAGCATCTCTAAATTAAGGCGGCAGGGGTTGCAAAGGATAGGAGAAAATATTTGCAAATCGCGTATATGGAAGAGGATTAATATTCAGAATATATAGAGAACTCCTAAAACACACAACAACAATCTGATTCAAAAATGGTCAGGAGATTTGAAAGATATTTCTCCAAAGAGGACATACAAGTGGCCAATCATCACATGAAAAGATGCTCAATATCGCTAATGTTAGAAACATGTAAATTAAAACCACAGCGGTATACTGATGCACAGCCACTAAAATATAGCTACGATTTAAAAGATCGGTGAGGACGTGGAGAAACTGTGCACTGCAGACAGGTCGTAAATGGTGCACCTGCTGTAGAAAACAGCAGGTGAGTCCTCAGAAGATAAAACTAGAGCTACCGTATGATCCAGTAATTCCACTTCTGCATATACGCCCCCAAGAAAGGAAAATAGAGACACAAAGAGATCGTTGCACGTCTCTGTTTATAGCAGCATTGTGCACAATAGCCAAAAAGTGGAAGAAACACAAGTGTCCATCGATGAATAAGTGGACAAAAAATGTGGCACATGTACATAATGAACTGTGACTCAACCTTAAAAAGGAATAAAATTCTGACACGTGCTACTGCCTTGATGAACCTTGAAGATGGTATGCTAAGTGAAGTAAACCAGTCACAAAAAGACAAATACTCTACGATTCCACTTATGTGGAGTATTTAGAATAGTCAAATGTATAGATGGTAAGTAGAATGGTAGTTGCCAAGGCCGGGGGGAGGGGAGAATGGGGTGTTATCGTTAGCAGTAGAGAGTTTTAGTTTTGTAAGTTGAGAAAAGTTCTGTAGGTAGATGGGGTGGTGGTGGTTCCACAAAAACATGAATGTACTTAATGCCACTGAATTATATACACACATGCATACTTATGCACATACACACACATACACACAGGTGATGGGGAACACTTCTCAATGTGATTAAGAAGTGTTTCCCATCACCTCAAACATGCCTTGACCAGCACACATAGCACCAGACTCACACTCAGTAAATGCGAGGTGGAAGCTCATTAAAATAGCCTTTAGCTGTACTAAAGAAGAGAGGCATCTAAGACTGTAAAAGTAATGTCTCCCTATAAAATAGACACTATAATAAAAGAGAAAACTTTGAAAAAATCTTCAAGTTACATTTACAGAGATTAAGAAGACATTGCAGAAACCATCAAAAGGGAGAAGTCTGAGATTAGGAAACTTTGCCTCCTTTAAAATGAAAAATACTGTGTTGGGTAAAATCATGTAATGGAAGCATGAACATTAGAACAATGCAGAAAACTAAAGATGAGTGTAAATTCTTACAGTACTGATAGACACATAAATAAATGAAATAATGAGAGAAAAAAATGGAAGCCATAATTCAACACATTAACTATAAAAAGCCAGAATTTTCCAGGGGAAGAGGAAATGGAAGATCAGTTATAATAAAAAAAAAATTTTTTTTTAAATTTTCTGTGATTTCAGTTCAAAATAATTCATGTACCCCAGGGAAAGTTGAAGGTATATTCTGGTGAAAGTTATTAATTTATACAAAAAAAATCTATTAGTATACAATCAGGAAAACAGTATCTGGTTTTTTAAGAAGCATATGCCAGACTTTCTTTAGCACTGTTAGAACAAGTTGATAAATGGTTATAGAATTTTGAAGTAATAATATTATGACCTAGAATCCCGTATTCAGTAATATGTGAGGCAAAAGGAAAGATATTCTCAAACAAGAAAAATACCCAGAAAGTTGGCCAATAAATCCTTTACTGAAAAAAAGTATTTACTCAGTATATTCTGATCAAAGCGTAAATTAATGAACATTAAAATTTGGGAATGGAGAAGATGTGATTGATAAAGAACACATGAGGTGAACAATGAAACCAGTCAGATATAGACTCAATGTTTAAATGTTACTAATATGGTTACAAAACAATGCAACTGTCAAAAAGTCATTCTTAATGAAAAAGATACATGAGCCCTGGCTAATGTGGCTCAGTGGACTGAGCGCTGGACTGTGAACCAAAGGGTCACTGTTTCAATTCCCAGTCAGGGCACATGCCTGGGCTGCAGGTCAGGTCCCCAGTAGGGGGTGCACGAGAGGCAACCGCACATTGATATTTCTCTCCTCCCTGACTCCCTCCCTTCCCCTCTCTCTAAAAATAAATAAATAGAATCTTTTTCAAAAGAAAAAGATACATGAGAAATTTAATTAAAATAATTCAGGGCTAAAAGCTCAGATTACTTCGGAAGAAATTCAAGTGCTAAATTTCTCATCTTGTACTGTGGGAAACATTGAATATTGTTTCATTGTTGAATAGATAAATATAAGTTTAAATATATTTTAAATGAGAAAGAACAGATGAACATAAAACAGAAATTCTATGTTTAACTTCAAAATTAAGGAGTATTTGGAATGTTATAGCCAAGATTAAAAACTAATAAATAGCAAGGGAACATAAAAAAAGAAAGTATAAAATAAGATGCTAGAGGTGAGGTCAAATATATCACACTAAGTGTGAATGGTTTAATTGTTTCTATTAAAAGACAAAGAGACATGTTAGGTAAGAACTAACTTTAAATATGTGCCATTTTAAACAAAATGGGACAGAAAGGATCAAAATGGCGAAAAAAGGAAAGTATAGATACAAGGTCTGTCCAGAAAGTATCCACCCACATACTATGAGAAATAGAGACGCTTACTGAAGAAGATACAAGATACAAGGAACATTGTACATAGGACAATGACCCCTCAGTCCCCTTCCAAGTAGGCACCTTGGGAATTTACACAGTTATGCCAGTCGCCATCAGCTGCCCCATTGTATCCTCCTAAATCTCATCAACAGTCTGAAATCTCTTCCCTCTCAAATGTGATTTTAGTTTTGGGAAAAGCCAGAATCATCAGGGCACCCAATCCGGGCTATAGCGGGGCTGAGTGATCAACTGGTGATTTGATGTTTCACCAAAACCCTCTACATGAAACATGACACATAAGCAGGCACTTTGTCATGATGAAACTGCCAATCACCAGTGGCCCTTAGCTACAGCCTTTTGAATCATCCAAATATTTTCTGCAGAGAAATGTTCAAGCTTAACACAAAATTTGATGCAGGTTCGTTGCTCTGCTGGTTCAGTCATTTTTAATGTGATGGCCACACAGTACACATGCTTACTCAGCGGCTTCTACTGCCCCCACTGACCAGTACAGTGAAGTCATCATTGTTCACACATGTGCATTCCAGTCCACTCTCCTTGGCTGCCAGGTTATGTTGATCTCATGCAAACCATTCTCATTATATTAAATCTGGACTTCTTCTGGACAGACCTTGTATGTATATAAAGTTGTATTCATTACATAATTCTTGTATTTATATTATTTCTTGTTGATTACTTGATATATAAAAGCCTGAGAGTAGCATTTTGAAATCTTTCACCATTTTTGTGTGTTGTATGAAACACGACTTTTTCATCTATCGACATTTATTGATGCATATATTTCCATGACAGTATGTCTTTACTGTGAACTGGGTTCTTCATTTATATAAAACAACCCTCATTGTCCTATTTAAAGATATTTGTCTTGAATTGCATTTTGTCATATTAATATCATGATTTCTGTTTTAGAGTTTGTTGCATCTGGCTGCTATGCCTTTTCTCAGCATTTTTTCTTTTAATCTTTGCATATCATTTCATTTTAGGAATGACTATGGTAAAAAAACATACGGTTGGATTTTAGTTTTGGATGTAATATGAAGACCTTATTTGAAATAGGTTATTTAGATTATTTCTGTTAAGTGTTATAACTGAAGTATTTGATGTCATCATTTTTATGCTCCTAATGTTTAAAAATATTTAAAATCCCCTTCATTTTCTGTCTTTTGCCATATAGAATATGTTTTCTTAGACTTAAGGGTGTCCAACCCTCAGCCTGCAGGTTGCATTCAGCCCAGGATGGCAATGAATGCAGCCCGACATAAAATCGTAAATTTACTTAAAACCTTTTTTCGCTCACCAGTTTTCATTAGTGTTTATGTATTTAATGTGTGAACCAAGACAATTCTTCTTCTCCCAGTGTGGCCCCAGAGATGCCAAAGGTTTGGACACCCCCATTAGGAGATAGGTTAATGAAAAAAGGAATTATGTATCTATTATTTTCTAAATTTAAATCTCAAAAATTAAATGGCTCTCTCATAGTTGAACCAAACAACTCAGAACACTTGTCAGTGGCCCATCCCTTCCTACAGACATGAGACACCTAAACTGGTTTATTTCAGGCTTTTAAAAAATGTAATCTGGGTTTCAAGTTCAGGTTTGTTGTTTCATAATTTTTTGTAACAATGCATATCTTCTCTTTGAATTGTACTTTTGCATACTATTTTGAAACTGGATTTACAATAATTAGCTAGGCACCTTTTTTTAAATTGGCTTTAGTACTCATTATCTGTTCTTTATGACATTGCTTCCTCCACATGCGTAATTTGATTTTCTATAGAATAAACTCTGCTCATTAGTTCCACCTAATAGATTTTAATTCTGTTCCTGTCTTCTCGTTTTCTGGCTACCCTTCCCTGTCTCATTCACATCTTTGCACACCATCTCCCGTTTTCATCTCAGCTTATTCCAGTCCTCTTCTGATTTGTAGAGGCCATGGCTTCTTGCCTTCTTAAGAAAATTCCAGTCTCCTAAAATGTCCTTTGAGGTCCAACTGGAGGAGCACATTTGTTTTCATTCTGTATGCTATTCTTTACTCCCTTATCTTGCACATTCCTTAGCTACTGTTTTACTCTTTACTCATTCTTAAAGAAGGAAGTGTTCTATAGACTCAATGCCTGTAAAGTGACAGGTCTTGAGTCTTGTTCTCCCTGAATGCTGAATTAATAGTGGCAGGTGGATGTGCACAGACCACATCAGGTTTCCAGGTTTCTAGGGTAAATTATCCTAGAGTAGCTCTACTTCAGTTTTATTTTTCTCTTACTGTCAGGACAATTTCTACTTTTTGGAATGTATCACAATTTTCTTTAAATGTGATAAAAATTTCTCAATATTTCATAAGCATTTCAATAAGTATACTTGTATATGTGTTGCATAATTGTGTGTGTGTGTGTGTGTGTGTGTGTATATATATATATATATATATATATATCATAATACCTAAAATACAGAGAACAAAATTTCTTTCCCAGGGCTTACAAATTAACTCTGTATTAAGTTACAAATAAAACTTCAGCAAGTTCCTCAAAGCTGAAATAGTAAAGATCATAGTCTTAACCATTAGAAATGGTTAATAAAATATAACAACCTAGGGGACAAATAATAAATTACGGTCATTTATACAATAAAATATTGTGCTGATATGGAAAACAATATTTACATAGAAGAATGTTTAATAATACCAAATAATGGCTACTGTATAGTGTTAAGGAAAAAAGTAAAAAAAAAAATCAAAAGAAGTTTCTAAAAAATTTTAAATGTATGCATTTATACATGGGAAAATTCTAGAAAGAATTTACAGCAAAATATTAATTGTGGTTATGTTTAGTGCTGAGATTATGTGTGATTTTTATTTTAGAGCCATTTTAAAATATGATATGGATCCTTGGCTAAGATTAGCCTTCCATTTTTTTGATAATGGAAGATATGATTATATTTACTTGCTGCTAGCCCTTTGGCTTTTGTCGTTGTTGTCCGAAATTCTTCAAAGATTAATGAAAGTGTTCAGTAACCTCCACGAGAAGCTCTTCATGTCATCCTTGTTCCCAAGCAGTAGTCCAAGCTGTTCTTTGCTCTTCTTGCTCTGAAATTAACCAGTCCACCTCCCAAACTTACCCTAATCTTTTTTTTTTTTGGTCAGTAGTTTTTTGTTTGTTTATGCCTCTTACTATTTTCAGACCATTTGGAGGTATTTTTTTCATGATGTATCTCATACACATTTGTGCCATCTTCCTATATATTCCTTGATTGTGTGCCTTTCCTCTCCCTATTTCTAAATGTCTTTTTCAGATACGAACCTATGGGTTAGTCCTGCAGGCACTGTTTGTTTTTTTGTTTTTGTTTTTGTTTTTTAAAGGACCATTTCTTTTCCCTCTTGTCTTAGCCTTAATCTAGAGTTCCTGGTTACTCGTTACAGCCAGGCTTCTCCTTCTTGAAGATCATGACCTTGGAGTTGGAATGTCTTTTTTCTCCTAAAATGTCTCTTTTATCTGCTTCAGCAAGCAGGTTCTTTCTGTTGGTCAGAATGAGGCCCAGAGGAGTTCATCCAGTTAAGCTTCATGAGTCCATGTCAAGATGGGAAATAAAAACATTTGTATGATGCTCTATTTTTAGCCAAATGAGGCTTTCTGCAAATGTTCAGCCAGTACGAGCTCTTTTTCACTGCTTCAACTTCCTTTGTGCCAGAATAGCAGGGGCCGGGAACACACCCTGTCTTTCCTCCTTGTGGCCAAGTGGCCTGTAGAAAATGCTCACCGTAATGTCACATGTGTTCCTTGCCCTTTTTTGCTCACTCATAAGATATTTTAGGTGCTCTGTCATTAGGATCATAAAATCCCATCATAAACCCATTTTGGGTCCAAAACCATGTTGCCATGTAGACATATGAGCCCATACATACAGTTTCTAGTACCCTTTGTAATCCTATACACATGTGTGTGTTTGTGTGTGTCACCAGGCACCTCCCCTCTCATTGTCTTCTTTTTTTTTTTTTTACTAGAAATTCTGCACTTTGGATAGATTCGCGGATTATTCCAGCTCCTTGACCCTCCCATGTTCATGAAATACAAGCCTTTCATTATTAGACATGAAATCCCCCTTTCGACATATGATCAATTGTGACCCCAAAATCTGTGTCTAGATTGACACGTTCGCTTTGTTTTTAGTCTAGCATCCCAACTACCAGTAGGAAGAATACTTGACCATTATTACACCTAGTCCCAACTTTTTCACTGTCTTGCCCAAACCTAGTGGGAGATTACATCAGGCTAGATGATAAAGACCTTGAATGCCTGGAAAAGAAATTAGACACAAACTGATAGGCAATAAGATGCAATTGTTGGTCCTTGGGAAAGAAAATAATTGAAACTAGTAGCTTTTGTGAAGTGCGCATGTGCAGAGCAGACTGGAATGGAGTGAGGAAGTTATGAAGGCTAGAGGCAGATGCTGAGACCGGTTAGGAGGCTGTGACCCTGAAAGTGCAGGTCTGTCACAAGGACAGAGCTGACAGATAATATAAAACAAAAAGTCGGTTTCTGATTTGGCATGCAGATTTTGGAGGTGGAAGGAGGTTGGAGGTAAATTATGCCAATTATCAAGCATACTGAATCTGGAGAATAACATTTCCATGGGAAAAAATGAGGAAAATCTGTTATTTCATTTTGAAGGTGGATGGAGGTGAGAGGAAGGTTAATTTTGAGAGCAGATCTATTTATATAGTTAAAAGTCACACCTAGTGAATGATTGGAGGACTGTATAAATGCATGTGATTCCATCAACAACAGAATGTCTTTCTCACCTAACAGAACTCAGCATGTGATTTCATTCTCTGATCAAAACAATGTTGTTCTATAGGAAAATATATTTGCCACTGATACCTCAGACAAGAGTTTGATCTCCAAAATATATACAGAACTCATACAACTCCACTCTAGGAAGACAAACAATCCAATTAAAAAATGGCCAAAGGACCTGAACAGACACTTTTCCAAGGAGGACATACAGAGGGTCCAGAGACATATGAAAGGATGCTCAGCATCACTAGTTATCAGAAAGATGCAAATTAAAACCAAAATTAAATACCACTTCACACCAGTCAGAATGGCCATCAAAAACAAATCAACAAACACCAGGTGCTGGCAAAGATGTGGAGAAAAGGGAACCTTAGTGCACTGTTGGTGGGAATGCAGACTGGTGCGGTCACTGTGGAAAACAGTTTGGAATTCCCTCAAAAAACTAAAAATGGAACTGCCTATTGACCCAGCAATTCCACTGCTGAGAGTATACCCTAGGAACCCTGAAACACCAATTCAAAAGAACCTATGCACCCCAGTGTTCATAGCAGCACAATTTACAATAGCCAAGAATTGGAAGCAACCTAAGTGCCCAATAGTAAATGAGTGGATCAAAACACTATGGTACATTTACACAATGGGATACTATACAGCAGAAAGAAAGAAAGAGCTACTACCTTTCTCAACAGCCCAGACGGAACTGGAGATCATTATGCTAAGTGAAAAAAGTCAGGTGGTGAAAGACAGATACCATATGATCTCACCTATAAGTGGAACCTAATCAACAAAATAAACAAGCAAGCAAAATATAACCAGCATCACTGAATAAAAAACAAACTGACAGTAACCAGAGGGGAGGAGGGAGGGGGATAATGGGAGGAAAAGAAGGGGAAGGGTCAACAAAGAACATGCATAAAGGACCAATTGACAAAGCCAAATGGGCAAAGAATTAAGGGTGAGAGGTGGGTGTGGGTGGGGCTGAGGAAAGTGCTGGCCAGAAAATGTTGACAAGAAACAAAACAAAACAAAGGAAAAAAATAGACAGGGGGAAGTTAAGAATAGTATAGGAAATTGAGAAGCCAAAGAACTGATATGTACAACCAATAGACATGAACTAATAGGGGTGGGGATGATGGGATGGGGTGCAGGGCAGAGGGGATAAAGGGAAGAAAAAAATAGGACAACTGTAATAGCATAATCAATAAAATAACAAAAAAAAACCAACAATATCAACTAAACCAAATATTTTTTCTTCTTTTGTGAGGACTGGTGTCTGTTGTCTATTTCTGTGTAGGTCAAAGTGATTCACTCAGGGAGGTCAATCTCTCCAGTTGGACTGCAATTTATTAAACACATTCAGCCACATGACTAACTGCTCATTTGCCAGACCCTCCAGTACTCTAATCTAGCTCCTGCATCCAGCCACTCCTAACACCTGCAAGCAGAAGTTGCCACAAAGCTCCCATGGCATAGTTTTCTGCTTTATTCATTGTTTCTTAGGGGTGAAAGTGAAAATTTACACCATTTTATCTTTTACAACTGGTTCTGAAAAGCATTATCTTTCCCTTCCATCCTCTTCCTTGAACTGAGATCTAAGATTTTTCATCCCTAAATTCATACCTTCTTTCATCTTAAACCCCTTTCTCTATTGTATGAGGCACTAAAGGTACATTTACCTGTGTTTGATACAGAAGAAAGGCAATTAACATCTATTGAACCCTATGTACCAGGCACTGTGCTAGGAAATCTGTATTCATTGTGTCTCATCCTTCTCTGTAAGGTGATACCACTATTCCGATTTTCCAGCTGAGGAAACTTGAGCTCAGACAGCTTAAGTAAGAATAATGTGCTTAAGGTCACAAATCTAGGAGATGTCAAGGATGAGATGCAGACCCAGGTATGCTAGACTCCAGGAATACACTCTTTCTGATTTCTGAAAGGTCTGGATTTCCAGGTGTAGGATAGTGTTGGCACATTGTTTTCCCTGTCAGAAACCAGTGGTACAAAGAAGCCATAAAAGAGAAGCTCTTTCACCTCACAGGTCCTGGTATGTAGATCTCTTGATATCTCACCCACTCCCCACCCATATACACCCCTGAGTGAATAGGGCTCATGAGTTTGCAAGATTTGGGGGAAATGAAATGGCACACCCCTAATTAGTTGAGGAATTCATTAGCTATAATTTTTATTGAAATTGAAAATATAAGAAATGATCTCATAACATGAAGAAACTCTTTTAAGTTAGACCCAACTTAGGACCCTTGAAGTCTTGATTTCAGTAGTTGCTCCCTTCAGGGCAAGCATATCAGGTACACTTAGGAAACAAGAGTCTTTTCTCTCCCCGTCCTTTCTTCTCAGTCAACCATATGAGCATCATTGCGTACTAGCTGTCCTGCCTCTGAGCTCTGCAGGCCTTAGCTCAGTAGTACAGCTGTCACGGACGCTCTGTGGTACCTCCACTGAACTGTCAATTCACTGAGGGTCGAGATCAGTCCTAATTCATCCCTGAATCCTCTTATCTCATACTAGAGTAAGAGGTGGGTAAATGTACAAGTATAAATGCCTTTTGAACATTATTATTTTAACCAAACTTTATAGGAAAAGATAAGCTAAATAGAACATAGAAAAAGCCCACTATGACATACAAAATAGCAACTCTGGTGTAGAACTTCAGGTGTAGGTAAGTCCTTTATTTAACCATGGTGTATATGTAAGCATAGTTCTAAGTGCTGAAATTCACATACATGCATGTAATACTCATAAACTACAAAAGGACATATAATGCACATTGCTCATAATGTAAGCCCACACATACTACAGATTTATGTTGTACACATAAATTTGTGCTCCATACAATAACTGCGTAGCTATCTACCTTCAAGTCAATGTGCTATAAGGCTCAACCTCTAACCAACATAGGTAAACTTTAAGGAGACTGACTTGGTTGTGCCAGAGAAAACAGAAAGAAGCAGACTAAGATGATGAAAATACGGAATTTTTTTATATTTTAAAATTACATAAATAATAAATTACTTTTAAAAGAATTAAAACACTACAGATAATGGAATCTCAATTTCTAATTTCTATGCATCCCTTGCCGGTAACTATTATGTCATGTGTGTCCTTCCATCTCTTGCTCTTTTGCAGTTACATACATATATTTGCACCATTAAAATATTACATATAATTCTAAGTTTTTAAAAGTACCATTTCCTTCTAAAAGTTCTAATCATTATAATAACTGCATAAGGGAGTTATTCTATTATTCTCATTTTATAAATGAGGACACTGGGGCTTGGCCTGTTTAAGATTTTTAAATTATTCTGAGGTCACATAACTAATAAGTACCAGAACTAAACTAAACCTTCCTTTCCAGGAATAAGATATTTATCCATTTAGTCAGGTTCTCCTTTAGATCCATCAGTAAATTTTTATAGATTTCTCCATAAGGGCCTTACACATTTCTTGTTAGATTTATCCCAGGGTACACTTTGCTTTTGATTCAAATTTTGAAAGAGATCATTTTCTCTTATGCTTTATTTTCTATTTAGATATGGCTTGTATAAAGGAAAGCATTTCATTTTTAATATTGATTTAATATACAGTGACTTTGCTAAAATTTCATAATACTTTTGTTATTCTATTCTGGTTTTTCTATACTGTCAAATCATTTAAAAATTGTGACAGTTTCATCTTTTCTATTCTAATATGTACACCTCTTATTTCTTAGTCTCATTTAATTTGTCTAGAACCTCTAGTAGACTGCTAAATAGTAGACATCTTAATGTGCATTTTTATTTTGTCCTTGATTTTAATGGTAATGTTCCTAACATCTTGCCATTTATTTTCTAAATAAGTACACATGTACGTGTTATTTCCCAGAGAATCTTGTTGCCTTTGTATCTATTCGTAAGCTTTATTTTCAGTTTTTTTTAGATATGGCATATATAACACTGTATAAGTTTAAGGTTTGCAGCATAACGGTTTCTCTTACACATATGGGAAATGATTGCTGCAATAAGTTTAGCTGACATCCATCATTTCATGTAGATAGAAAAGAAAAGAAAAAGAAAAAGTGTTCTTTCCTTATGATGAGAACTTGTAGGATCTACTCTCTTAACATATCGCAGTGTTAGCTACAGTCATCATGTTATACATCACAGCCTTGCTGTGGAGTTTTCGTAGATAGCTGTTATGAAGTAAAGGACATTCCATTTACCTTCTAATGTGCCTAGAGGTGTATTTGCTTTTCCATAATATTTTGATGTGAAATTTTATAGATTTTTTCTGACTATATTGAAATGGTTATATGAATTTGTCTTTTATTCTGTTAAAAAGTATGTTATATAAATAGGTTTTGTAATCTTGATCTATCCTTGTTTTCCTGGAATAGGCTCTATGTATTGTTCTTTTAATACTTTACTGGAGTTAGCTATTTTTGGGGGGGGAGGGTGCTGCTTAATTTAGTAAGGCAGTTGGTCCGTAATTTGTTTTTATTTGTGCTCTCCCTATTCATCTTTTGTAACTGGGTTATACTGACCTTATAAAATAAATTGTAACTTAACATCTTTTTCTGTGCTCTGGAGCAACTTATATAAGAGAAGAATTATCTGTTCCTTGATGATTCTTATAATTTTCCCATAATACTGTCTGAACCAGGAAGGTCAGGCAAGGAGACTTTTGAATATTGATTCAATTTCATCAGTTATTATTGGACTAGTCAGGCTTTTCTACTTGAATCACTTTTTAGAAATTAAAGTGTAGTTGACATAGAATTTTATATTAGTTTCAGGTGTACAACATTGATTCAACATTTAGTATACCTTTCGACATGATCACGATAAGGTAGTAACCTTATGTCATCACACAAAGTTATTACAATAACTGACTAAATTCCCTGTGCAGTACATTACATATGTGTGACTTATTTATTCTATAACTGGAAGTTTGTATCTCTTATTCCTCTTCACCTTTTTCACCTGTCCCCATTCCCTCTCCTTTAGCTATTATCAGTTTGCTCTCTGTATCTATGTCTGTTTGTATTATTTTGTTTGCTTATTTGTTTTAGATTCCACACATATGTTAAATTACAGTATTTGCCTTTGTTTGTCTGATTTCACTTAGGATAATGTCCTCTAAGTCCAATCATGTTGTTGCAAATGGCAAGATTACATTCTTTTTTATTGCTAAGTAATATTTCATTGTGAATCTATATCACATGTTCTTTTCTTAAAACATATTTGGGTTTTAAATTTTTATTTACTTATTTAGTTTAAAGAGAGAGAGAGAAAGAGGAAAGGAGAGAGAGAGAAACTTCGCTTTGTTGTTTCACTTACTTATGAATTCTTTGGTTGTTTCTTATTTGTGCCCGGACCAGGGATTGAACAAGCAGCCTTGGTGTATCAGGATGAAGCTCTAACCAGCTGAGCTAGCCAGCCAGGGCTTACGTTTTCTTTATGCATTCATCTATTGATGGACACCTCGTAGCTTCCATATCTTGGTTATTGCTAGTAATGCTGCAATGAACACAGGGATGCATTTATTTTTTCAAACTAGTGGTTGCATTTTTCTTTAGGTAAATACCCAGAAAGTGAAATAACTGGGTTATTGAGTCACTTTTTATAATTTATACTTTCTCAAAAAACTTCCATTTCATCTGGACTTTTGAATATAATGCTATAAACTTAAATATCTTATTCTCTCATAATTTGATAAAACCTCTTGCATTTATAGTTATGCTCCCTTTTATTTCTAATATTTCTGGTTCTCCTCCTCCTCCTCTTCTTCTACTCATTCTCCTTCTCCTCTTCTTTCTCCTCCTCCTCTTCCTTCTTTATCTCTATCTCTCTCTCTCTCTCTCTCTCAAAGAATTGTCTATTTTATTATTTTTTTCAACAACAAGAAGAGCTTTTGGTTTTATTTCCTAACTGTTCAGTTGTTTCGTTTTGTGTGCTAGCTCGTTACTTTCTGGCTTTGTCTTTAGTACTGTCCTCCTCAGCATTATTTAGGTTTCTTTTCTTCTTTTTTCTAGCTTCTTGAGTTGTAGGTTTGGCTCATTTTTTTTATCTGTCTTGTTTTCTAAGAAATTCATTTAAGGCTAAAAGTCTCCTTTAGGAGACTTTTGCCACAACCAAACTGCACATTTACTAGAATGACATGCAATGCTTTCATACTTTTTTTCTTTTTAACCAAGAAGTTACTTAAGAATATGTGGGGTTTTTAAATTTTCATATTGTTAAAGATTAGATTTTCTGGGAAGAAGACTCTGAGCTGGAAATTGCAGTGCAGGACTGTCATTAGTATGAACGTGCTCTTGGGATCAGCACTTGTGGAAGTGAAGGGACAGAGTGGGGTTTGACAAAGGAAGTTGGGCTGGGATGGTCCTGCTTAGCCGCTCCCGGTTGCAGTGAGGGGACCAGGCCTTTATACCCCTTCTTTCTGCATCATTCAGCAGTTGGATGTGGGTTGCCCAGAAAGGGGATATGACCTTGGGCAAGGCAGCTCTTTGCAGCTAAGGCAATTCCTGGAAAGGGTTGACAACAGAGAGCTGTCTGCCAGCAGCTCTCCCAAGCAACTGGGGAAATAGATCATTCTTTCCAGAAGGATCTGGTTGGCACAGTTCGACTACTACAAATTCTTATAGTTTAACATTTTAACTAACTTGTGGTTATTGATGTTTAATCTGTATAAGACATTTCTCCCATGGATTCAATTTTTTTTTTTTTTTTACTGAGTTTCAGTGACTTTGGAGTATTAATTAGATGCACATACCAAAATGTATTTAATAATTCTGTATTGTGAGACATTTAAATTGTTTGGATTTTTTGCTATTATATACAATGCTGCTACAAATATCCTTGGAGTTGAAATCTTGTAGATGTAGCAATAGTAGTCACAGAGGTAATGCTGTTATTGTTGTCCATAGTTACTTTCCTAAGATAAACTTATAGATAAAGATAAAAAAATTAAAATTACATGGAAATGTACATTTTGAGGTATTGATATATAGTGCTATTTTGGCTAATTTACTTCCACACCAGCAGTGTTGGAGAGTTTCAGTTTATGTGCTTTCTAATCAATAAAGATATTACCTATATTGTTAACAGTTTGCTAAGGTGGCAACGATATCTTACCATTGTTTCTATCCAATGATGTGTGATTTAGATGAGTAGAAAAACAAATGACATTTCACAGCCTAAAATGATAGCACGAGCTCCTATGTGGCAAGAACAAAGAGTTGATGTCTAACAATTCTGGAAGGAAATGGTACTACTGTTAGAAGGAATCTTAAATGTTACTTATCCAACCTTCTGCAATTATCAAATGAGAAGGAGTCAAAGTGACTTTTTCAAAGTCCCCTATCTACTAAATATTAGCATTTACTGGAATTAGGCTCATGGGCTCCAGTCCACACCACTCTAGGTTCTCTAATTTACTTGAGAAATGAATGTACCTTTCTTATCAGTTTACTAAAACCTCATCAAACTGTGGTGTCTCTGAAACTGGAATTGATGAGCTCCTATGAAATAGTTTAGATTTTCTGCTCCATTCAAATCATATTATTTAAGATTATGGTAAATTTCTTGATTATGATAAGTTTTCTGGATGACTGTCTTATCCCAAGTACTGCCATGTGGTTACAGGGCCTGTGTTACCTTTGTGTCACATGGCATTACAGCGAAGAACACCTCTGAAGGCAGATTATCTGGGTTTGAATCGTAAATCCATGAGTTCATAGCCACACAACCTAGGACAAGTTACTCTGTTTACTCATCTTTAAAATCAGCATAATGTTTGTATCTATCTCACGGGGTTATGAGTAGCCAACCAGATAATTCATGTAAATCGCTTCAGACAACCTAGCATGGTGGAAAGTTTAGCTATTATTAATGTTTCCAAGCTGGGTCTTAGATACCTCTGGGGAGGAGGGGGCCCTTGGGGACATATTGTCTAGGGTCAGAATGGGGTGTAAGTGCCCCTGGGTGCTGTTGTCCCTGGTGCTGAATTATTGTTTCATGATTGCCCATAGGGACATTGTTGATTGTGTGGAGTTGGTGGAAGAAGAGGCACATGACTACCCAGAGCCTTCCACAAACTAAATCCTGGGATCCCGGAATGAACCATAAAATGAATCCTCAGGCAGTTTATAATCCTCCCCAGGCCTGAAAGCCAGCAGAGACCCTGGCGGGAGCGTGGGCTTTGCGTTCAGGCAGACATGGGTTTGAATGATAGCTCAGCTGCCTGCAAAGGGCCTGATCCTAGGTATGTTGGCATAATAATGCCTACCGTGAACGATTACTTTGAGGATTATATTAAGGAAGAATGGGTAGCAGGTTCTCAATACACGGGGGCTATTTTTATGTTATTATGAGTAGCATCAAGTGGAAGAAAGAAATAGGAAGGAGACCTAGAGAATGGGAGATCAGAGGATGTCAGAGAGGGAGAAGAGGGAGAGTGAAGCAGAGAATGCTCATGGGCCAGCTTGTCACAAGTTCCTCCTGGTCCACAGGAACTTACCAACCTGAACGTGGTTTTGCCCACTGTTCAAACTCGAACATTGTCTATTTGGTGTGGTTTTGTCATGGTTATCGTTAAAACACATACACACAAGCACACACCTCACCACTGTCACCAAAATAGCTGGCACATTTTCAGTGCTGCCTTTCCTAGACCCGCCTGAACCCTACACCGTGCCTTGCGGTGTCTCTTCCTGGGAAGTCCTGTTGCTGACAGAGGGACGAGCTGTGGTGAGAACAGAGCTGTCATTTTCTCACCACCTCAGATTTTTCCGTTTGTTTTTGCCCCTTCACTTTATGGCAGGAAACGCCGGTTATCTGTTCTGTGCCCTCTTGAGATTATATATTTGGCACAAAACGTGATAGGAGGGATATGAAAACATAGATTGAGATTGTAAAGAAAGGAAAATTCTGCAGGGAATATGCTGTCAAGTGAGAATTTTAGAAGCTAGGCAGGACGACAGGCAATCAGGGGCCCTTGGCTTTTCAATGTTTTATTGCGTCAGGACAGTGGAAACGATTTGGGAGATCCAGAATCTGTCTGCCTTAAGGAGAAGGAATCACTTCAAGCATTCCAAGCTTCTCTACCTAGCCCTGTCCCTTACATCAATATAAAGCAGTGCTTACAAAACACTGGCTTGCATCAGGATCTCCACAGCTCTTTCAAACAGGCTGCTGGGCCACCCCGAGTTTCTGTAGGTCTGGGATGCATTCCAAGAATTTGCTTTTCTTGCATTCCCGGCGATGCCAGCAACGCTGGTGTGAGCACCGCACTGTAGGAACCACTGACAGGAAATTTTACCTGCTGTGACTCTCGTAAACATTGTATAGGTAATTCTCCTAACAGCCCAGTGAACCAAGTAACGCGGCTATTATTATCTGCATTTAGAGATGAAGAACAACTTGTTTATTAACGTCTCATGATTGTAAGTAGTAAAGCCAAAATTTGAATTCTGCTGTCTCTCGTTCCAATGGCCCACTTGTGCTTGATGCTTTGGGCAGAAGGCTCCCTGACACTAGAGATGAGTCACTTTACCCTGGTAGTAATTTTTGTGAAGGAAATTTTCTCTCACAATCCTTTCCCGGCGTCAGTCCCTCAGCTGTGGAGTCCAGGATCAGGCCGTAGTGTAACAGTTTACAACTCCACTCTTTTAGCATCTCCACTGTAGCACCCCTAGTGGCAAAGCCAAGTGAACATTCTCCTCCGTTTTGAGAACAGTGAGAGGTGGCCCAGGGCAAGAGTGGGTATTTTTTGAAGTCTCATGTCTTACCTCACACTTTCTGCATATTTTGCATTCTATTCCATTTTGTGTTTATGTTTTATATAATGTAGATTTTTTTCCTCAAATAATGTTGGCTTTCCAGGAGCATGCCACAGTTTTTTCTCTGGCCTCTAATTTACCTTCAGACTCTAGAATGAGGCTTTCCACAGTTGGCTTATTGATGGTATCAGCACCTAGCCCAGGGACTCACCCTTAGGTACTCAATGCTTATTCGTCCATAGGTCGTATGGTGAAAGGAAAGACAGTGGCTTAGGAACTAAACAAACTTGGGTTCAAATACCAATTCTGTCTCTTACTCACTTTATAGCTGTGAGTGGGCATAAAAAATACCTCCCTCACAGGGTTTGGTGACTATTGCAGATGAAGTGTGCAAAACACCAGATGTGTTATAGTCTATAAATGGTAGCTGCGGCTCTGACTTATTACAATATAGTGATTTGTTGCACTATTGAATAAGTAAAGGAATGAATGACCCACACTCAAGCTGTGGTGCCCCCGGGCTATAGATACTCCTCAGCCTGACACTGCCTGCCTGTACCTGGGGCAGCCCCCTCTGGTAGCACATCTCAGCTTCTCCCAGGAGCCTGCATGCCTTTCCTGGGGACCACCACCACCCACTCCCCAACACACATACCTGGGCAGCTCTGTTCAGCCTAACATTTTCACAACTCTCTCAGGGCGAGGATTCTTATGTTCAGCCTGAGGTCATTAATGGGATGCAAAGTCCTCAAATGTAAGTCGTCTCTGAATTCCTAAGGGTAGCACGTAATTCCAAGACTTTTATTTTTATGTTTGTATAAGGACTATATGCTGGTAAGTTACTAAATGAGATATTATCGATTACTCATATTTGCTAACCATAAATTCAAATGAGCTCATTGCTAAGTGTCCTGGGGGCTCTGATTCAGTTATCTGTGAAGTCAGGCCGCCTCTAAATGCTCAGCAACTAACTACTGCCTCTTCATTCAGCCAGATGGTTAGAACCCTGTGACCTAGGGGAAAGCCACGTTGTCACCATTGCAATGTCAGACTTGTGTTTGAGTTGGTTGTGGTATTCAGATACTGCTCTTCTTGCTTTTTAATTAAAAATTATAGTTCATTTAACTTCATCATTATCATATTAGTTTGTGGAGGATGTTTGGTTAACCCAATAGCATGCAATGATACATAATTGCATCAAAGGTATTTAGGCCTCTAATTTTCCAATTACTAGGTTTTAAGACAAGTTCAAGCATGAGTCAAGCATATCTTCTTACCAAACAGACATATATGTAATCTGCCCTCAAAAGTGCTTATGTAGTTGCTTTGGTTATTTATGACTGCACACTTAACTACCCTAAAACTTAGTGGCTCCACCATTACTTTATTATTTTGCTTGACTCTGTGCATCAGGACTCATGTGTGGCTCAGCAGGGACAGCTCATCTCTCCTCCCCATCGTGTCTACTAAGGCTGTAAAATCCATAAGGGCTCTGTGTCTTCCACGTCCCACACCACAGCTGGGATGGCTTAAATGACTGAAAGCTGGTTGGAATCGCTTGACTGGGATCTTACACAGGGGGGCTTCAGGTCTCATCATCAGCTGTGTTGCCCAGTTCTCCTCCATGTTATGTTAAGTCTCTGTCTGTTCATGTGGCCTCTCTGACATCTCTGCAGCAAGATGGCTGAGGTTCTGCATGACAGTTCAGTGCTCCCAAGGACGCAAACATGGAAGCTACCAGGCCTTCTCAAGGCTTAGGCCTGACACTGGCACAATGTCACTTCTACAACATTCTGTTAGTTAAAGCAAGTCACAGGCACAACCCAGACTCAAAGGGAAGGGACCAAAAAGGACACGGATATCAAGAGGCATGGTTTCTGTGAGACCAATGTAACCCTACCACAACAGTGACAATTCACTGATGAATTCAAGCAACTTTTGTAACTCTAAACACATTATCATGTTAAGCACAATGAAATGAATATTCTAAGTTTCTAGATTATAGTTATAGTTAATTATTATAGTTATTATCACAATAAAATGTGTGCACTGATTCATGTTTTTATTATAAGTGACTCATAAATAACATTATCAATAATTTAATGTCAACTTGTGTCTTTTGTTTATCTCCAATTCTTTCCTATCACTCAGTTCTTTTTCTACTGGGACATGCCAACATGTGTGGTAGAATCTTCTCCACACGAGTGACCTCAGTCCAAAAGGTTCGGAACCACCTTTCTAGTAGTCAAGAAGTAAATCCTTAGAAATATTGTAACAGCTGGAGCTACAAAGTGGGCAGGACACTATTTTTACCCCAAAGGAGCTCAGAGTCTCATAGGGACATTGTGGTCAGTACCATCATGGGGAAAAGCCCAAAGAGCTATTGGAGAGCAGAGAGGATATGTTCATCTAGTGTGGGTGATTAAAGGGAGCTTCTTAGAGTAGTTGATACTTGAACTGAACTCCAAAGGCTGCATAACAGTGACAGAGTTGAAGAAGGATCAGTAGGATCAAAAGCCCAGAGATGGGGCAGTTATCAAGATGTGACTCCTCACAAGTCTGGGGAGAGTGGGGTTTTTATCTCTCTAGCTTTTAGTCATTCTTATCTTTCAAAAATACGCTCATTATGGTTTTGTTATAAATCATCGGATGCGTACAAGTAAAATCCCCCAGTCTGATGCCATATTCATGAATTAATGTTATTATGAGAGCAAAGAGGAGATGAAGAGGTGTTCGTTCCTGGATAATTGGCTATGGCTGATTCATTCAAATGAATAGAGACCTGGGGTGCAATTCAATACCCATTGAATTTGCCATCTTCCTCCTGACTTGAGATTTCCATGCTGACATCTGTTCAGAACAAATAGAGTTTGATCCAATATATGAAATTGCAGAGCTAAAAAATAAGTCAGAAAGCATTATTCCCACCCCCTCATTTCATAGACAAGGAAACTGAGGCCCGGGAGCTGAAAGCTATTGCTGAGAGTGGAATAGCTGTAGGGACAGAAAATGCCCTTCTTCCATCCAAGCCTGACAATATCTAATCTGAGTGTTATTTAGAAAACCCTATTACACTTTTTTTTCTGTCAGGAAAGATGTTCGGGGTGGTAATAAAACTACTGTTCATTCTGTCAAGAGCATCTCAGACAGGAACGATAGGGCAGGCTGCTGAAAGGGAAATTCCGGGTGATGTCGGCAGGAGCAAGCCCTCTTGCATGGAAACTGTCATCTCTATCAAAGGCCAGAGAACCAGAGGGGGCCACCATGTGAGAGCCTGGTCAGCAGGTACCATTTACAGAGTCAGGCAGCATTGCAAACCTCTAACTTTCCCTGACAGAAATAAAAAATGATGCACCTCCATTCACCAAGAAGTCAAGCACTGAGCTACAGTGGAATCAAAGTGCTAATAACATGAGCACTTGTTGAATTATTGCAACATATACCATTTTATCTTGTTACCACCCCTCTGTTCCTTCAGGAATCTTTTCCAACTCCCCGGTGCTCACTCCAGACACATTAAATGTTTTCCCTGCACATATCTGTGCCGCTACTCTTACTGCTTGGGTGTTAATTATTGGGTTGGCCAAAAAGTCCATTTAGTTTTCTCCATAAAATAAAGGACACATTTTTCATTTTCACTAATAACTTTATTGATTTGGATATTTTGAGTATGTCAGCTGTCTCCGGCATGGTATAACATTGATTGTTCTCAGTTAACATCTTGATTTGATCGCTGTCAACTTCAACTCGTCTACCCAACCATGAAGTATCATCCAGAGAGAAATCTCCAGCACAAAACTTAGCAAACCACTTTTGACGCCTTAGATCAGTCACAGCATTGTCTCCATACACTGCACAAATCTTTTTTTGTTGTTTCAGTCACGTTTTTACCTTTTGTGAAATAATGAAACATTATATGCCAAAATTGTTGCTTATTTTCTTTCTTCTTCAATATTAAAATGGCTGCATAAAAATTCACCAATTTTGATAGGTTTTTTTTAAAATGCATGCTGATGTGACAGTTGTCACTATACAATCTAACAAAATTGTTTTGAATGAATTTAAAAACAACCTAAGCGCTACTTGAGCCATCTTATGGAAAAAAAAATGAAATTTTTGGCCAATCCAATATTTTGAGGGTGTCTGTCTCCAACACAAGACTGTCAGCTACCATAATAGAGAAATACAGAGGACCTATGGGAACACAGCTGAGAGAACAGCTTAGTTTTTTCAAAGAGCTGTAAAAAAGAAGTGGACCCAGACATATGAGTAGTGGTTTGCTATCAGAATGCAGGAGTGAAGGGCATTCTAGGTAGATTAAAGGCATGGTGTGTTTGTCAGTCCATTAACAAATGTTTAAGAAGTCCTACCACATACCAGGCACGTTGCCCCCGTGCTAAGAGTAGAGAGTCGGTTGATTTGGCTGGAATGTGGAGCATGTGGGGCAGGAAGTAATTGGGGTGAGGATGGGGAAGTGAGCTGTACTATAGATAAAGAACCTTCTGGAACTGGCCAAAGAACCTGCTCTTTATCCTGCAAACCTAGCGAATCCTCTGAAGGATTTAAGCAGGTAATTGTTGCAGACAATTTTACTTCTAAATGAGGAAGGTATCTATGATTAGTTATGGAGTGTTTCATAAAATACATTTGTTAAGTAAAAAAAAATGTGTGAAAGATAATCCATATATAATGTGTTATTTTTCATATAAGAAAGAAGGGAAATAAGAAAATATCAATGAATCTGCTCACTGATGCAAAAATAAACAGAGAAAGGCTAAACTAGAAACCAGAAGGAGAGAGGAGGAATAAGGTGGAAAGGAGGGGAATGGGGACAGAGTGAAAGGAATGGAGAAAAGAAGTGCTTCTCTGAGAATAACTTTTTATAAAGCCCTGACTTTTGGAAACATACTAAAAAAGAATCAATAAGAATAAAGAAAAAAAAAACCCTAAAGTGAAATGCCATCAGAAATTAATGGGAGTAGGAAAGAGCTAACCTAAATAACTTTAGAAAACATTATTTTGAGAATATGCTGTTGGCTAAAGACAAAAGAACTGTAAAGAAACCTGCTGCATTTTGTTTTTCACAGGGATGTGGCTGCAGCTCTGAAACAACTTCCTGTATATCTCAGGACCGAGCAAATAAGTACATTGTAGATTATGGAAACAAAGTTTTTTTTGAGAAGGGAGTTTTAAAATATGGAACAAGAGGAAGGCTACAATTGACATAGTAGGGTTGGACTGTACTTGGAAGTATGAGCACGAACTTGGGGTTTTTAACATAAATGGATAGGTAGGTAGGAAGGTAGGTAGGTAGGCAGATGATAACCAGAGATGAGGTGTGTGTGTATACACATACATTCATATATTTCCTAACTCTGCCCCTGACAGGACCTAGAAGCAACAACACGCCAGCAGCAATGAGCACTACTAGTGCCCACACCTTGGTTGCCAATAACATTCTTGAGGAGGGATCAAGATGGCAGAGGAGTGAATGGAAGTCACAATGACCTCCTCCCAGGACCAAATACCATTCTCCACTAAAAGGAATCAGGGCTTTGGAAATGACTGATTTCAGGTCTAAGACTGAGGAAGGACAATATAGGCCTGAAACATTCTGTAGTCCCAGAAAATAAAAATATGCTCAAAGAATGATGGAACTGTGTCTAAAGAACAAAGAACCACTTCAAATGAGCTTTCACTGAGCAAGTCTGGGACAATTCAAGAACCAAAGCAAATATTGATAGTAATGAATTATAACCCATTAAATAAAATAAGAATCCATTAATTTAAATAAGTATATATTATCTAAGTACAATGTACATTTATACATGTTTATATGAATATTGTTTATATTTCTATATTATATTTATATTTTACATATTAATTTATACTATATGTAGTATTTATAGTATAAATAAAAATATTATTTAAATTGATATAAAAAAATAAAGGAGAAGAGAAAACTCTTCCTAACAGTAGAAACCCAACTAACAAATATAGGAGGAACAATGGAATTAGAAATTCACTGTCATCATAATGATTAATCCTGACAAGCATCACCATGGATGCTAAACTAGTAGACAGAAGTTTGATGAGTAATCACAAAATTACAACAACCTGAAGCAGGGTAAGATCAAGTTCAGAAATCTTTGGCACAACACAAAGACTTTGTACCCAACTGCTTGTCAGCTGGTTGTTTAAGTCATATCGCTGTGTTGTATTTGCAATAGGATAATAACAGTCATTATTTATTGAGTGCCCACTGTGTAGTAGGCATTGTGCTAGGTGGGGTTTGGGGGCAGGGTATTTTGCATATATTAACTCAGTTAATTCTAACACTAACTCAGCGAAATTTGTATTAGTATTTTCATTTTCGAGATAAAGAAACCAAGGTTTTTTAAAATATATATTTTATTGATTATGCTATTACAGTTGTCCCATTTTTTCCCCTTTATTCCCCTCTGCCCTGCACCGCCCCTCCCACCAGCATCCCCCTCTTGGTTCACGTCCATGGGTCACACATATAAGTTCTTAGGCTTCTCCATTTCCTATGCTATTCTTAACCTCCCTCTGTCTATTTTGTGCTTACCATTTATGCATCTTATTCTCTGTACCTTTTCCCCCATTCTCCACCCTTCCCCTCCCTGCTGATAACCCTCCATGTGATCTCCATTTCTGTGATTCTGTTCCTATTCTAGTTGTTCACTTAGTTTGGTTTTTTATTGGGTTTTTGGGTTTGTTTGCTTGTTTGTTTTTTGTATTTTTAGGTTCAGTTCTTGATACTTGTGAGTTTGTTGTCATTTTACTGTTCATAGTTTTGATCATCTTCTTTTTCTTAGGTAAGTCCCTTTAACATTTTATATAATAAGTACTTGGTGATTATGGACTCCTTTAACTTTACCTTATCTGGAAGCACTTTATCTGCCCTTCCATTCTAAATGATAGTTTTGCCAGGTACAGTATTCTTGGATGTAGGTCCTTGGCTTTCATGACACTGAATACTTCTTTCCAGCCCCTTCTTGCCTGTAAGGTTTCTTTGGAGAAATCAGCTGATAGTCTAACGGGAACTCCTTTGTAGGTAACTGTCTCCTTTTCTCTTGCCACTTTTAAGATTCTCTCCTTATCTTTAATCTTGGTAATGTAATGACGATGTGCTTTGGTATGTGCTTCCCTGGGTCCAATTTCTTTGGGACTCTCTGAGCTTCTTGGACTGACTGGAAGTCTATTTCCTTTGCCAGACTGGGCAAGTTCTTCGTCATTATTTTTTCAAATAAGTTTTCAATGTCTTGGTCTTCCTCTTCCCCTTCTGGCACCCCTATGATTCAGATGTTGGAACATTTAAAGTTGTCCCAGGGGTTCCTAAGCCTCTCCTCATTTTTTCTGAATTCTTGTTAAAGAAACCAAGGTTTAAGAAAAAAAAAAAGTGGGAGTTGTCAGGGCGGGGATGGGGGAGAATGGAGAATAACAATTTTTTTAAAAAGGTCTAAAGTTAAACAGCTGTAAGAGTCATAGCCACGATTCAGATCTCCTGCCTTCTGATCTTGAGTTCCATGGTGTTCCATCATGTAGTGTGTCTCTGGCCCTCCTGGAGCTCTATGCTTCTGAAAGTGTGCAGAATGATATAGTAGAGAGGCATTCTTCCACAAAAGCATTGGGGGAGGGGCTCCTCCTTTCTCCTCACTGTGTCCACTAAACACTTTGCCTCGTTTTTCTCATCTAAAGATAGGGAAGACTACGCTACTTTACATGGTTGTCATGAGGACTACATGAGATAATACGTGTGAAGCAGAGGGCACAGTGTAAAATAAGTGTCCAGCAGCAGTGGAAACACCAGTTGCAACATTAAATTCCCCGGTATGATGGAAAATGTTTTTAAAGGTCACCCCTCAATTTTGGACTGAAACAACAATCGCATCATGAAGTGCTTTGTGTATCATGAAAAGATTACATTTTATTCTATAGGCAATAGAAACCGCTGAAGAGTTTTATTGCTGAGAAAGAGAGATGATCTAGTTGGCAATTTAGAGCCAACCAATGGGAGGAAAGGAAAATTCAAAGCGGGGAAACCAGCAGAAGGCTGTTCTCAGAGACTAGGTGACAGAAGATGAGGGTCTGAGTTAAAGAACAGGTATGATGGAGAGGAGGGGACACACAGTGGACAGCCCTACTCTGGGACCGGTGCCCTGGTTTGGCAAGAGAGAACAGGGGAGGTGCTCAGGCTGAGTTCTGGCTCCGCTCAAGGCACAACCAGAATGCAGACGAGAAGCAGGGGAGGGGGCTCGGGGAAGTGCCAGTTTTGAGTGTTTGAGGACGTACGAGGGAGTCACGGTGACAGCTGGATATTCATATCTGAGTGGGGAGAGAGCGCAGGCCCCGAGCAGCATGCCAGGGAGTCACCGAATCTGTGGGGGAGGACGAGAGCTTTCAAGGGAGGGATCTAGAGTGAGGAGAGGGCTCAGGATGGTATGCTGGAAACACCAATATTTAGTGATGGCAGAGAAGAGGTGGAAAGAGACTGAGGGGGAACACTCTGAAAGACAGAGGCTCAGAGGGGTTGTTTTCTGCAATGGCAAGGTCTGCAGAGAGAGCAAATGAAGCAAGGAAGGCCTGCGAGATGCCTATTGGATTTGGCAATTAGGTAGCTGGGGACTTTGGCAAGCGCAGGCGCTGAGGAGCAGAATCCAGTTGGTTGGTGGATTCAGGAGAGAATTGGACTTTTTAAGAAGATACACTAGAACTTGGATGCTCCAAGGGATGCAGGCATCTCGCTCCATTCTCATGCATTCCCACCTACCGTTGGAAAGCTCTGGTTGGTGGAAGGTCTTCTTTCCAGAGCCCAAATCTCCCTCCAACATCTTCCCTCGGTTCTAGTTTAGCCTTGCAGGTCCACTCCTCCAGAAAACTGTGCAAATCAGTCTCCGGCCATTCCTCATACGCTCCAGGCTCCCCAGACCTACCTTGAAGTCTGACTCTCCGTGATGGGTCCTGTCTTACTGAAACTAGACTTGTTCTTTGGTAACATCTGTCTTTAATTTGTCCTCCTATAAGGTTGGTGTCTTTCCAACGTTTTTTTAACCTCAACCCAGAATAAGAAATACATTTTACATTATGATTATTATCCATTATGATTATTATTCCAGTTATATATAACTGGAAGGAGATGGACTCATTTCCAACTCCATTGCATTCCATCCCATCCTCTCCTCGTCTATTTGATGTTACTAAGTGCTGGTCTTGGCCCAGCACAGTAATCTCACAACACACTAAGCTGATTGAATGACTGATGGAAGGAGCCACAGAGCTAGGAGGGGCTCAAAGAGAAAGATGTTAAGCGCGTGTCCAAATCCGTCCCCCTTTCCTCCCCCAGGACCTTCCGCACGGGTGCCCGCAGGCCTGCCCTCTATCGCTTTTTTTCTGCTTCAGTCATTAGGATGGTAGCCAGCCTTGGGGGCTATTTGAATTTCCAGAGTGACTCATCAGAGGAAAGCGAACAGCTCTAATGGTGGAATTTGGAATTTATCATGTACACATGGGGTACACAATAACCTGAAGCATTTTCACGCCTTAAGGATGCCCTTAGTTGTCTCTACTACCACCTTCCATGGGAGGCATTTTAAATTTCCCAGAGTTTAAAAGTATGGCTTCCTACTTATACAGGCCACCCATCTCCCCAACCCATCCCAGTCAGACACTTGTCTGGAGTTGTGCTGGTCTGGTCTCTATGTCCTCTTCAGACTTCCCTGAGGAAGCATCCTTCCCTCGAGAACCATTACCTCCTAAAACCTTTCAGCAAAGAAAATTTGATTTTTTTAAAAATAAAAAAAGGTAGCTTACATGTTCAAACACTCTCATTCACAATGTCTTTTCTACTTCTTCCCAGGAAAAAAAAGCAAGGATTTCCGAATTTACCTTGACTAAGACATAGGATATTCCCTGAGGAATAACAGAGGACATCGCTTATCTGCTGAAAGGTACCTGCCGCTGCCGTAGACGCTTGGGTCCTTGACCCATCTCCCAAAGGGCTTGTCCATCGCATACCTGCAATGAGCCGGACCCTGGGCTGGGCCACGGCTTCACCCTGGTGAACAAAACTCCATCCCTGGCCTCAAGTTCTCATATCCAACTTAAAGATGAGTGAAGAACGCTGGGTCTCCCTCACTCCAGAAGAATTTGACCAACTCCAGAAATATTTAGAGTGTAAGTAAATTAATTGACCCACATGGAGTGGGATTTCCTCTTGGTTGGGGAGAGCATTTCTGGGGAGCAGGGAAGAAAGCCACAGAGAATAAAGTCAGACCTGAGAGCTTATATTTTCTTTTCTTTTAATTTTTTTTAATCCTCTCCTGAGGATGTTTATTGATTTTTTTTAGAGAGACGAAGGGAGAGAGAAAGAGAGAGAGAGAAACATTGATGTCAGAGAGAAACATCAGTCAGTTGCCTCCCATACACACCCTGACCAGAGATCAAACCCACAACCTAGGTATGTGCCCTGACCAAGAATCGAACCCACAGCCTTTTGGTATATGGGATGATGCTCCAACCAACTGAGCCACCCATCCAGGGTAACTTCTATTTTCTTAAAAACAAAGAGTTAATGTGTTAAACATGAAAACAATGACTTTTACAGCCTGTAAATGATACATTCTCAGCACAGAGATTTGTAACATATAGGAGAAAAAAAATAAAGAGTAGGTTAAAAAAATCAAAGCTAAACTCTGCACATTTTGGACACACCCCTCCAGTGCTCATCGTTTCCCATGGCTGAGTTCCTGAATATACCTTTTCTTTTAAGCCTGCATTTTCCAACTGACGTATTATTGTAAGTATTTCCTCAGGTCAATGAAACCACTTCACAGTGTAATTTTGAAGGGCTGCAGGCTGCATGGTTGCAATGTTAACTATGTGCTCTAATATACACTGTGCTTGGACTCACCTTTTTTCTCAGTAAGATACAGAATTCTGATTCATACCTGTTTCTTGACTTTGTTCTGGAAAATCTGGGCTTTTGAGTGGGGCTCTTGGTTTTATCCATCACACCCAGAAACAATTTTAGTGCATCAGGACACAATGGTGGCACCACCCACATTCACATACGAACGCCCAGCTGTCCACCCCACCCCCTGAGGCATCTCCCAATCTTGACTGGTGATAGGAAATTCCCTGGGCCGGGGTAGAACACCAACTGACTGCTGCACTCTGCACACACATAGTGACATCATGGTTGTGCACTGGCACCAATTTCTTACCCTCTGTCTTGAGAGCTCTCACCTGCACTGCTGGTCCCACCTCTTTGTTCTGATCACCTCTCCCTTCCCGATAATTGTGCTTTTGTAAGTCACTACATCTGTAGCATGTTGACCTGCCCTACGGAGCTTGCCCAGATCACCCTGTGAAGAAGCCCTTTGGGCAGCCTGTCCCCCTCCCACAAGGCAGGCACCCCGGTCCACAGCAGTGGCTTGGGAGTCAGAACATCAGGCTCAGTGCCAGCTCTGGCTCTTGGTCTCTGTGATTCGACAGCTTTTAAACCCCCAGAGCCTCGGCAACCTCTTCTGCAAAATGACAGGGCTGAGCTAGATGATTTCTCCCTATGGTTCCCAACCCAGACCTAACGCCCCAGATGTTCCCCAAGGTCAGTGGAAGCTCTGAAAGCTACTGGTCAGTCTCTCTCCTTGTACCCTGCAGCCCGTGGCCTCTTGTCTGACCTCAGTGGGTTTAGAGAAGCTCAGTAACGTACTGACAAGAAGCAAGGAATGGCCCTCCAGGGAAAACGCCACTTAATTCCGTCTGTTTCGTAGATCAGCAAAGTGCCATGCCCTGTCAGGGATTAAAAAGAAGCACAAAAGAAAGGCTTGCCCTTGAGGAATCAGAAGCTTGGCAGGGGGTCAGAAATGCGCTCCCGACACCAGCAGAGAACAGGTTTAAGACAGCGGGCAAGGATTCTGGCTGAGCTGGCCGAACTGAGGGCATAAACGAGGAGGGAATTGAAAGCCAGGGAAAATTAGTATGGGAAGGTGCATTAGTTTGCTGAGCTACTGTGACAAAGTACCACAACAGAAAGCGTCTCATAGTTCTGGAGTCTAGAAGTCCAAAATCAAGGTGTTGGCAGGATTGGTTCCTTCTGAGAGCTGTGAGGATCTGCTCCAGGCCTGTCTCCTTGGCTGTCTTCTTCTTTTGTCTCTCCATGACGCATTTTCCCTGTATGTGTGTCTCGGTGTTCAAATTTCCGTTTTTTATATGAACACCGTCATATTGGAATGGACCTATCCTACCGCAGTGTGAACTCATCTTAAGTAATGACATCTCTGATGACACTACTTCCAAATAAGGTCACACTCCGAGGTACTGGGGGTTAAGACATATAAATCGGCAGGGGGTAAGGGGTGGTGTGGCAGGGCACATACAACTTAACCCATAACAGAGGGTTTCACTGGTGAACTCTATAAAGGAAAGACATTTTAAATGCGAGTAGTAGATGGTGGGAGGGCAGGGAGCAGAAACGATGGAGGCAAAGGTAGAGGGACACGAAGGGAGGGGTTTGTGGGCACAGTAAAGACTCCCAGGCTAGATGGAGCAGGGCTGCAGGGGGTGGGGAGGAGGACATAAGAGAGACGGGGAGAGCAGGAGGTCTTGGTCCTGCAAATTAACATGTGGCCTGTGGACTAAGGTGGCAAAATTGATAACCATGAACTTGGTTGCTATATGCAGGGTGGCCTGGTTAAGGAAGCTGCCAGTTCAGGGAAGTGCGCCAGTGGCCTTTGGGCGAAATCCAGTCTGAGCTGAGGAACAAAGCTAAGATGATGAATGTGGCAATGAACAAATGCTAATTTGTGGAAAACTGCACTGGAAGCGCCGTCAAAACTTATGGAACAAAAGGAAGCCAACAAAGATATCTCAAAGCCTGTGAATCTGTGGGAAATGGCAACATTAGGATGCAGGGCTGGTGGGGATGGTTTGGGAGTGTTGATTTTGAGACGATGATGATGACAGACACGTCCACTTCTGCATTCATATGTGCCAGGCTCCAGGGAGCCAGCAATGAATGAGACAATCATGCCGTTAGAGAGCTCGCAGCCCAGTGGGGACAGACAGACAGGATTCAAACAATGACCAGTATTATAGATGCCAGGGAGTGGGGAGCACAAAGGAGGAGACCCAGCGCAGGGGCGGCAGGGGACAGGGGGTGCTTCCAGACTCCAGGGACACTAGTAGGAGGTAGGACGAGGAGGACATCCCAGGCAGGGGATATGGCTTGGGCAAGGCAGGGAGGTCAGAAAGTCATCAATGCAGCTTTCAAGAACTGCAAGCAGTTCCCAGGCTGGGGACCTATGGAGCTTAGGTTGGCGGATGACCTTGCGGGGAGCCAGGGAAAGAAGTGGAAGTGGAAGTGGAAGTGGGACCCTATGCTGAGGGAGGCTGTTTTCTGAGTGGGACATCCTGTGGGCTCCAGGAAGGTTATGTGGTAGGGTTCGGTGGGCATGAAGGGTTAGGCTACAGCTCTGACTCAGGAATCCTTGTGTGGAGACAGCAAGGAAAGGAAAAAACAAAAAGGAATGAAGACATTTCGGAGAGAATAATGTGAGGAAAGAAGTGAAAGGATGGAGATCAGGATTTAGCATATGCCTCCCATTGGGAGTCAGAAAGGAAAAAGAGTAGAACTAAGATAGCAGACACAGAGAGAAAACCCAGCAAGGCAATTAGTGGACAAAGAGTACTGGGTTGAGGCAGCTAAGGGACCAAGGGGTCAAGGGGGCAAAACCACTGAAGAGGCAGGGGGTGAAAAGAAACCAGAGTATCTGGTAGGAAAGGGCCTCTTTGTGGTTTGGGTCTTTGCACCATCAGCTTTGTCCGTCTCTCACTCGTCCTCATTTTGTCCATGTCCTAGGACTAGATGAGGTGCTTCGACACTATTGTTCTAACAGTTCTTGGAAAATGATTAAGCCTCAGAGGAAACCCTGAAAAAGGCACTTATACCAATTTTAGATACATCCTGGTATTCAGTCAGATTGCATTGCCATAGCAACTGCTCTTCCATAACCACATCAACAGGAATAACTGAAGTGGACAGCCTGGGAATTGATAACTTTCCCCAGAAGGTTTACCAGGTAGGAGGGCCCAAGAATTTGAAAACAAGATGCTCTTGGTGTGTTCTGTTGATACAGCAGAAAATCTGTACCTTCTTTTGTGGCCTTTTATCACAGGAGAAGCCATGTTAAAATTGCCCTTGGAGACATATGTATTTATTTTATATGTATACATACGTATATATACACATATACCTATATATGTTGATGATGATAAGCTTAATGTGAATCAGTAGTGTAAAATACTTGTCGAAAAAGATAACGTGATATTAAGAAATTTTTTGTTACAAAATAAAAACAAGTGTAAAAATTTTGAAAAACTGGAAGATAAAATTTAAAGCTACCCAAAATACTATCTCCCCATGATAACCACTAATATTATATAAAAAGTATATATTTTAGGCTATTTGTATGCTGTTTTCTTCACCCTAACAATATGTTTCAGGTATCTATTGTTGCATCAAAACAACTTCAAAG
>PVJD01008015.1:0-77279 GCA_004026545.1 Mormoops blainvillei | reverse complement strand
AGCTTCTTCAAAGTTACCAACAGAGGTGGTGGTTATGCTTCAGAAAATCTTGACACAGCAAAGAAGAGGGTAGGGTTTTTGAAGTTCAGAAACGTAATTTAAGAAAAATCAGAAGATTCTAAATCAATTTTTTTAATTGCCTGAAATATATGGGGAAAAATTTGGCTGGCCCAGATATACAAGTGTTTCCTTTATCTTTAGAGATTAAGAGGATTAGTGCAACTGTGAAGTGAAAGTAGAGAAAGTATTATACTCAGAGAGGTATAGTCCAGAATTGCAAGGTCATTTTATTAGTTGTGGGTGAGAAACTACTGATTGTAAAATAAAAATAAATAAATAAAAATTGGAAAATACAAACCACAATAAGAAAAAGAGCAAAGACGTAGGGAAATTCACTGCCCCAAGATTTCATCATTGTTAGAATTCTGGTCATCATCCTTCTAGACTTTTCTCTAGGCACAAAATGTTAACAGTACATGAATGGAGTTGAACCATATACATTCTTAGCAACATATTATGATTTTCTTCCAAGTCATAAGCATAGATTTGCATCATTTTATATTGGTAGTAATCTATTTATATATGCTTCATCATTTATTAATCCAGTACTTTATGGCTTAGTATTTAGGTTGTTTTATAATTTTATCAGTTGTTTTAGAAATTAAGATTGTTTAAATGGTTATACTTGGTCATACGTTTTTCCTCTGGTGAGATTATCTCTAAATTATCTTTTAAAAAAATTCAGAGAACATTTGTATATTTTACATTTGGATCTACATCGGCAAACGGCTTCCTTAGAAAACTTGTAGATTTCCATCCTACAAATATTTTGTTATATATAGGCACTTACTACAACATTAGGATGAATTTATTTATTTTTATTTTTACACATATCTTAGGCAAAATCAGATACTTTAATGGTTCACTTTAAAAAAAATTTAGGTTGAATAACATCAAATATGTGTACGGGCCACTTGTTTTTGGAAGTAGCTTTTGAAAAACACTGACCCAGCTGAGTCTGAATAAGTTATTTGGTCTAGCATCTAATGGACATGATCTCAATTCTTTAAGGTAAAATTAGAAGAATTTCCAGCATAACATTTAAAATTAAAGTCAGGTGAACGGTACTGTGAGAATTTAAGCGTAATAATTTCATATTTAACACTAAAGGCTATGGCCACAAATAATTAGTTTCATGTTATTTCTTTGCTAAAAAAATTCTGGGAAATACCACTAATTAGAAGTTTTGAATAGAGAAGGTAGGTGAAGGATATGAGATTAAATAGAAAAATCTTTTGTACTTGTTAAGGGTTGTAGGTCACACATTTGACTTACTACCACCTTTAAGATGTTAAGATTTTGTGACACTGCAAATTCCCCATGTTGTTTGTTTTATTAACAAACCCAAATATTACAAATAGTAATCATGACAATACTTAGAATTTATGAATTTAAGTTGAGAGCACAGTCTTGCTCCATGGCAAGCCAAAGGAACGCAGGTGACTGAGGAAGAGGGAAGACCAGCCCCTGGGACCAAAGTTAACCAGCGACCTGGAAGATGGCAAGTCGGAGAGACTTCCTGGGGATGCCATGCCACATTGCCACAGAGGTGAACCACTGAGATACTGTAGGGCCAATATCAAAATCTCACAGAAAAGGAATTGTTTGAGCAGAAAATTTGGGCACATTCTCAGCTCCTATATATATTTCCTTGAAATTACCAGTGCCTAATATTAAAAAAAAATAGAAGTTGAATGGTAATATTTACAAATAATTGCCTATGTTTCGCATTCCATGATTCAGACAGATATTTTCACTTTGAACTCTTAGGGCACTAAGTAATTGAATAATGTTTGTTTGTTTGTTTGTTTTTTGCCTAACAGAATATAAATGAATGGTAGTTCTCTTTCTGTATTCTATTCTTTCCCACTACATTCTAAAGATATAGATGTCTGTTCTTAGAGAAATGAGATGCAACAAAGCAAAAAGAAAAATTATTTATGTATAATAAATGTATTTAACATACTATATTAATATATTTACTATAGCATATAATGCCTATATATAACAAAATTTGTTTCTAGTATAAGGCAGAACTACAGTTAAAACTAAATTTTGAACATTCAATACTAACCTATGTTGGTGTCTTATTTTTTTTTAATGGAAATTTAAAATATACTCTTTTTAGGGTTTTAGAGAGAACTAGAAATTGTCAAGATAACATGCGTTGCACAGGTGCCTGGTATTGGCTATATTCTCAGTCCACAAGAGTTGGCCCTGGTGGAGTCACAATCATTCTTGCTTTGTTATAACCGCTCTTCTGTCTAGTTTAGAACCAGACTTTAGGTTTGTGTCACTATCACATTGATTCCTTTATTCTGGAGTCAAAAGGCATTTTTGTGACATGCTGAAGAACATGTCTGTCTTGGGGCTAGTCACAGTCAGTGGCAGTGATTTCTCAATGGAGAAAAGCAATGGGACAATTGGCAGACCAGGTCCTCCAAATTCTCTGCCCGCCATTACTACTCTTGGAGAAACAAATTGAAGTTTTTATTTTTGGCATATTCTGTAGTAAATCTCATTCTTTTTTTCTTTATAAGCTAGACTGAAAGAAATAATGCATCTCCCTAAATACCCAATTTGTGATTAAGATTGGAACACAATGATGAAACTAACTTAATTTTAGTAAGTATTTTCTGGGGCTTTGTAATTTTTTCCAACAAAGCTGAAAAGCTCTTAATTTTAGAAAAGGATGAGTCTATTGTCATGTGCACCCTCAGAGACCATCCCCAAATGGACCCTTAAGAAGGGGTTGTGTTATAGTCTTTCTTATAAGGCAACTGGGCAGCTGCTTGGCTAGCTGCCTATGGAGCACCCCAGCACCAAGGAATAGACAAGTCACAGGGTGTAACGATTCATAAAAGCTATTCATTTAGCTTTTATTAAATGCAGGTTCCCTTAAGGTAGAACATTAATGTACATTAATATTCTACCCACTCTAACAATTTAGGAGGAATATAACACACAGCAAAGAATGGGGGGTAATGAACCTGAGTCCCAGAATCTCAGCCAATGGGTCCAGGAGACAGCACGGGGGGCAAGGGAGCTGTCTGTGTCTTACAAGGCAGAGTCCTGTGGAACGTCATGGGCAGCGTGGCAAACGAATTCCTTGCTCAGCAGGGCAGAGCCTCTGGCAGCTCAGCAGTTAGCATATCAGCATTGTGTGGAGCAGCATCTTGGCGTGTGAAGTTTAGCTGTCTCAGCAGCAGCGTGGTGTCCCCACTTCGTATGCCATTGAGGGCCATGTACTCCACCCTTCCAAGTCTCTTGATAAATGCCTTCAGACCCTTGATAAGTCATCAGGGAATTCCTGGTGAGCTTATCCTGGGGTATTCCTATGATACAGACATGTCTGTTCAGGTCAAGTGTGCAAATATCTTGAACACTCCAGCCTGCCAGGCATGACTTAGGTAGTTTCCTCCTTGAAGCAGACTCTACTGCACATGCCCCCAAGCATGGCTGACCTCGTGACCATCTTGTTTGGCAGGACTGATGTCACCTCTGCTCTTCACCTCTATTTAGATATAAATTCAGTCTAGAGGGGTTAAAAATTATGTAATTAGTACCTGTAGCTTCCACAGTCTTGATCTTTTGAGATGCTATGGTAATTCGTAAGAAACTAGAAAGTTTGGTTCAAAGAATCTTAGAGGGTTGGTCCACTCACCACATGATATATGGCTTCTGACACAGTTTGATTTTAGAGGAGGAAGAAGACCTAATCAAGGTTTTAAGGATAAATGTTGTATCCTTCTGGTGGCATTAGAGTAATTTCAGTCTCTACTCTGTGCCCTTCCTAACTCAAAGCCCATAAAGAATGGTATGAAGATTATGAAGTGTGTCTATATCAGCTTTCTTTTTTTAATTGATAGTCTGTGGGCTAGACTCCAAAATTTCTGGAGTAGTATTTATTGTTGTTTTCTAAAATTTACTGCTAGGTAGATACAGGATTCATTCTTCAGTTGGAGGTAGTTCTGGATGTGGCCCAGGATCCAGTAGAAAACCAGGAACTTAAATATAAGATAACACATTCCTGCCTCAGAAGGGGTAAGCGTAACTCCTAGTATTTACCTGCAAGTTGGGGTACCCAGCTTAGTTCACACAAGTCATTTGTGAACACAATATGAGATTACTAAAATATATGATGGACTTTCAGGTATATTTCAGGTACAGGTAAAATATTTCTCTTGAAAATTGCTATGTAGAACATAGGCTTAAAGTAGGCACACTCATGTAAACACAGGACACAGGTGACTAGTAGCCGTGGATGGCTGTTTCAGACTTGGTGGCCCATGGATACTCTCTGGCACACATGTGGTTGCCAAATTCTGTATTTGAAAACAATTTAAGAACTTTAGATTTGGTGAAACCTGTATTTTTCATCTATATAATGTCTAACAGTCTGAAGATTTAGCCGTAGACATTAATAGCTTATACTTCTAGATGAAAACAAAGATATTCTAACAAAATCTGGAGATGGACATGTGGAAACCTTCATAAATAAAATTTTAAAAAATTTATAAGTTTCACTTAAGAATAATAGGAGGAAAAGCCACATTAATACTTTTCTGTCACATATTCAATTTTCTGTTGTTAGTACTTTGATTTGCAAACATTAAAAGTGACACTAAAGATAGTTCTTTTATTAAAAAATTGCTTTTATCATTGTCTTAACATGAAAATTTAAATTGTACTATTGCTTTGCTTAACTTTAAATTCTTTTTATTTTATTTTCAATAGTATATTTTTTACTGTATTTTTACATTGCCATTTATCCCCCTTATACCCTCTTCTACCTCCACCCATATTGCTCCCCCCCACAATCACCACACTATTGTCCCTGTCCATGAGTTCTTTTTCTTTTTTGCTAGACCCCCCTCCTCCCCACCATTCACCTCCCCAGAGATGACAGCATGCCCTCTATCTATGAGTCTATCTCTACTTTGCTTGTTCAGTTTCTTCATGAGATTCCATGTATGAGTGAAATCATGGTATTTGCCTTTCTCTGACTGGCTTATTTCACTTAGCATAATGTTCTGCAGGTCCATCCATGCTGTCAAAAAGGGTACATTTTTTCCTTTTTTTATGGCTAATTAGTATCCCGTTGTGTAAATTTACAGTCATTGTTTTATCCTCTCCTCTACTGATGGACATTTGGGCAGCTTCCAAATCTTGGCTATTTCTAATAACCAACACATTGCAGTAGACATAAGGGTGCATTATTTTTTTTAATTGATGTTTCAAGTTTCTTTACATAAATTCCCAAAGTAGAATTACTAGGTCATAAGGCTGTTCCATTTTTAATTTTTTAAAGTAACTCCATACTGCTGTCCAGAGTGGCTGCACCAATCTACATGCCTACCAACAGTGTAAAAGGATTCTCCTTCCTCTACGTCCTCAACAGCACTTGTTTTTTGATTTATTGGTGATTGCCTATCTGACAGGTGTGAAGTAATATCTCATTCCAGTTTTAATTTGCATTTCTCTGATGAACAGTGACGTTGAACATCATTTCATATGTCTATTCACCATCTAACTGTTGTGTTTGGAAAAATGTTCATTCCGGTTCTTTGCCTATTTTTTAATTAGGTTGTTTGCTTTTTGGGTGTTGAGTTTTTTAAAAAAAATTTTGTGTAACCTTTTTTAAAAAAATTTAATCTTTCTTGTATTTTTTCCATGACCATTTAGTCCCCTTATATACCCTATTCCCCAGCAACTGCCACATTGTTGTCCATACCTATGAGTCCTTTTTTCCTTTTTGCTCAATCCCTCTATCCCCTAGCCTTGCCTCCCCCACTAGCTGTCATCCTGCTCTCCATCTAAGAGTCTGTCCCCATTTTCCTTGTTAGTTCAATTTGTTCATTAAATTACACATACGAGTGAAATCATATGGTATTTGTCTTCCTTTGACTTGCTTATTTCACTTAGCATAATGTTCTCCAGGTCTATCCATACTGTTTCAAAGGGTAAAATTTTCTTCTTTTTTAATAACCAAGTATTTCATTGTATAAATGTCTCATAGTTGTTTCACCCACTCATCCATTGATGGACACTTAGGCTTCTTCCAAATCTTGGTGACTGTAAATAATGCTACAATGAACATGAGAGTATGTATGTTCTTCCAAATTAGTGTTTTGGGTTATAAGTTCTTTATAAATTTTGGATATTAACCCCTTATCAGGTAGGTGTGTTGGCAAATATATTCTCCCATTCCATATGTTGTCTTTTTATTTTGTTGATAGTTTCCTTTGTTATACAGAAACTTTTTAGATTGATGTTGTTCCATTTTTTTTAATTCTTTTTTTACCCCCTTGCCTGAGGGGATATATCAGAAAAAATATTACTATAAGCAAGCTATGATATTTTACCATCTAGGTTTTCTTCTAGGATTTTAATGTTTTCAGGTCTAATATTTGTCTTTAATCCATTTTTAACTTAGTCTCATGTGGTGTAAGAAGGTGACCTAGTTTATTTTTCTGCATGTATTGGTTTAATTTTACCAACACTATTTATTGAATAAACTACCAATTGCACATTGTATGTTTTTGCCTCTCTGTCAAATATTAATCGACTATAAAGTGGTGGGTTTATTTCTGGGCTCTCTATTCTGTTCCATTGACCTATGTATCTGTTTTTATGCCAGTGCCATGCTGTTTGATTACTATGGCCTTTTACTATAGTTTGATATTAGGCAGTGTGATTCTTCCAACTTTGTTCTTCTTTCTCAGTATCACTGTTGCTATTTGGTGTCTTTTGGGGTTCCATCTAAATTTTTGGAATACGAGCTCTGTCCATAAAGTATCCAGCCATGTACTATGAAAAATAGAGACATTTATTGAAGAAGATACAAGATACAAGAAGCATTGTGCATAGGACAATGACACCTCAGTCCCCTTCAAAGTAGGCACTTTGTGACTTCACACAGTCCTCCCAGCATCTCTTCTACTGTTCGAAACACTCTGCAAAATCCTTTGTGTGAATCAGAGTCAGGTGCAACATCATATTTTTCTCAATCTCATCTATGGTCTGAAATCTCTTCCCTTTCAAAGGTGATTTTAGTTTTGGAAAAAGCTAGAAGCTGCAGGGTACCAAATCTGGGCTGCAGAGGGACTGAGTCACCTGCGTGATTTGATATTTCACCAGAAAACTCTGCATGAGACGTGATGCATGAGCCGGTACATTGTTGTGATGAAACTGCCAATCACCAGTTTCCCATAGCTATGGCCATTTTCATTGTATTGCATCTCTCAACCATTGAAGAACATTAAGATAGTATTCCTTAATAATTGTTTGGCATGCAGGGGTGTATTCATGATGGACAACACCTTTCCAACCAAAAAACACAGTTAACAATGTCTCGATCTTGTTATGACTTTGCCATGCCCCCTTCGGGTGTGAAGAACCAGGTGACTTCCAATGGGACAACTGGGCCTTTGTTTCTGAATCATAGCAGTAGACACACCTTTGATCTCCAGGTGGGACCTTCTTGAGAAAACCTGGTTCATTGGTAGCAGTCTGAACTAAGTCATTAGCAACTACAGCACGATGTACCTTCTGTTCTGGTAGCAGAAACCAAAGAATGATTTTTGCCATGACATGTTTCCTGCCAAGATCCTGGATCAAAATCTTCAGACACAGTAGTTTCTGGAATCCCCAGATCAGCTTCTAGTTCTTACAGTTCAGTCACCAATCTTTGTTGATTGCAGCACGTACACTTCCTATGTTCTCTGGTGTTCTGCTTTTGCAGGCCTTCCATAAAGTGGATCATTTTCAAGAGATTCTCAACAATCTTTGTAGCATTTTTGCCACACTTTTATTTGTGCTGCACTCATTGTGTCATCCCTGAAAGCCTTCTGAATCATCTGAATAGTATCGACGGAGGAAAGTTCAAGCTTAATACAAAATTTGATGCAGATTCATTGCTCTTCTTGCTGAGTCATTTTGAATGTTATGGCCACACAGTATGCATGCTTACTCCACAACATCTGCCACCCCCACTGACTAGTACAGTGAAGTTGTCACTGTTCATGCATGTTCATTGCAGTCCACTCTCCTTAGCTGCCAGGTTACATTGATGTTGTGCAAACCATTCTTGTTATATTAACAATAGCTGGACTTTTTCTGGACATATATTGTATTTGTTGTAGTTCTATGAGCTATGTCATTGGTATCTTGAAAGGCGTTGAGTTGAATCTATAGATTTATTTAGGTAGCATGAACATTGTAATAATGTTAATTCTTCCTATCCATGAATGTGGTATATGTTTCCACTTATTTGTATCTTCTTCAATTTCTTTCTTTTGTGTCTTATAATTTTCTAAGTACAGTTCTTTTACATTCTTGATTAAATTTATTACTAGGCATTTCATTTTTTGAAGTAATTGTGAATAAGATTGTTTTCTTAATTTTCCTTTCTGATAGTTCACTATTCATGCATACACACACACACACATACACAACTTATTTCTGGATATTAATTTTGTATCCTGCTACTTACTGAATTCATTTACCAGTTTTAGTATGTTCTTGGTGTTATCTTTAGGGTTCTCTACATACAGTATCATGTCATTTGCAGATAGTGACAGTTTTACTTCTTCCCTTCCAATTTGGATACCTTTTATTTTTTCGTCTTTTCTGATTGCTTTGGCTAGGATTTCCAGTACTGTGTGAATAAGAGAGGTGAAAGTAGACATCCTTGTTTTGTTCCCAGTCTTAAAGAGAATACTTGTAGTTCTTGTCCATTGAGTATGATACTGGCAATGGGTTTGTCATATATGGCCTTTACTACATTTATGTACATTCCCTGTATTCCCACTTTACTGAGAGTTTCTATCATAAATGGATGATGAGTTTATCAAATGCTCTCTCTGCATCTATTGATATGTTCAAGTAGTTTTTATCCTTCATTTTGTTTATGTGGTGTATCATGTTTATTGATTTGTGAATACTGTACTAACCTTGCATCCAGAATAAATCCCACTTGGTCACAGTATGATCTTTTCGATATGTGGCTATATAATTATCTTTCTTTGTAGTGTATCTTGTTTTGGAATTAGGTAATATTGACCTCCTAAATGACCTGGGGAGTCTTCCTTCCTCTTGAATTTTTTGATATAGTTTGAGAAAGAGAGATGTTAGTTCTTTTTGGAACGTTTCATAAAATTCACCTGTGAAGCCATCCGATCTGAGGCTTTTGTTCATTAGGAGGTTTTTGATTACTGATTCAGTTTCACTAGTTGTAATCTGTCTTTTCAGATTCCCTGATTCTTCTTGATTTAGTTTTGGAATATTGTATGTTTCTAAGTATTTATCCATTTTTTCCATTTATTCAATTTTATAGCATATAGTTGTTCATAACATTTTCTTACAATCCATTGTATTTCCTTCATGTCGGTTGCTACCTCTCCACTTTCATTTCTGATTTTATTTATTTGGGGGTCTCTCTCTTTTTTTCTTAATTAGTCTGGTTAAAGGTTTGCGAATCTTGTTTATCTTTCAAAGAGCCACTCTTGGATTCATTGTTCTTTTATGGTTTTTTGGTCTCTATGGCATTTATTTCTGTTTTTATCTTTATTATTTCCTTTCTCCTACTCACTTTAGGCTTTGTTTTGTCTTTCTCTAGTTCTTCTAAGTGTAAAGTCAGAGTGTTCATTTGAGATTTTTCTGGTTTCTTGAGATAGGCCTGTAAGACTATGGATTTCCTTCTTAGGATTGCTTACCCTGTGTCCCTCAGATTTTAGGTTGCTGTGTTCTCATTTTCATTTGTTTCAGGCATCTTTAGATTTATTTCTTGATCTCATTGTTAACCCATTTATTGTTTAATAGCATGTTATTTTTCTTCCTTGTCTTTGTATATTTTTAAGTTTTCTTTTGTGATTGATTTCTGGTTTCCTAGCCTTATTGTCAGAGAAGATGCTTGATGTGATTTTAATCTTTAGTTTATTTGGACTTGTTTTGTATCCTAATGTGATCTACCCGGAAAACATTCCATGTGCACTTGAAAAAAATGTTTGTTCTGCTGGTTTGGAATGAAATGCTCTAAAGACATCAGTTAAATCCATTTGATCTAGTGTGTCATTTAAGGACACAGTCTCCTTTTTGATTTTCTGTCTGGAATATCTATCCATTGAAGTCAATGGGGTGTTAAAATCCTCAACTATGTATTTCTGTCAATATCTCCCTTTGTGTTCACCAAGTTTTGCTTCACATAATATTTAGGTATTCTTATTTTGGGTGCGTAAATGTTGACTAGGGTTATATCCTCTCGTGGATGGTTCCCTTTATCATATGTAGTGGCCTTCATTGTCTCTTACTATATCCTTGGTTTTAATGTCTATTTTGTCAGATATAAGTATTGCTATCCTAGGTTTTATTCCTATCCATTTATATGAAATATCTTTTTTCCAGTCCTTTACTTTTAGTCTGTGTGTATCATTCATTCTAAGGTTGGTCTCTTGAAGATAGCATATACAGATCTTGTTTTCTTATCCATTCAGCTACCCTATGTCTTTTGGTTGGAGCATTGAAACCTTTTACATTTAAAGTTATTATTGATAGATGCATATTTATTACCATTTTATTTTTTAACTATTTTCCTGTTTTTCTTTTCCTTTTTTTTTTCTCCTCCTTCTTCTTAAATTAAACCTTTTAACATTTGTTGCAATACTGGTTTGATGTTCACAAACTCCTTTAGCTTGTTTTTTTCTGAGATACTCTCTATTTCTCCTTCAGTTTTAAATAAAAGCTTTGCTGGTTAAAGTAGCCTTGGTTGTATGTAGATCCTTGCTTTTCATCACTTTGAATATTTCATGCCAATCCTTTTTGACCTGAAATGTTTCTGTTGAGAAATCAGATGGCAGTTCCCTTTTAAATAACTACTACTTTCTCTTGTGGCTTTTAAGATTTTATCCTTGTCTTTAATCTTTGCCATTTTAATTATGAAATGTCTTGATATGAGTTTCTTTAGGTTCATTATGTTTGGGACTCAGCACTTCCTGGACTTGTATGCCTTTTTCTTTACCAGGGTATGGAAGTTTTCAGTCATTCTTTTCTCAAATAGGTTCTTGATTCTTTGCCCCCTCTCTTCTCCTTCAGGTGTTCCCTATGATGCAGATATTGTTATGCTTCATTTGTCACAAAAGTCCCTTAAATTATTCCCATTTTTTATTGTTGTTTAATTACTATTGTCCCCATTTTCCCCCCATTACTCTGCCCTACCCACCCCAACCTCCCACATTCATTCCTGCCACCCATTGTCTTTATTCATGGGTCCTTTGTATGTGTTCCTTGATGACTCTTCCCCTTCCTTCCCTTGTTATACCCCTCCCTGGGGTATACTGGTTACTGCCAGTTTGTTCTTTATTTCCATGTCTCTGGTTCTATTTTGCTTGCTTGTTTGTTTTGTGAATTAGGTTCCATTTATAAGTGAGATCATATGGTATTTGTCTTTCACTGCCTGGCTTATTTCATTTAGGATAATGCTCCCCAGTTCTATCCATGCTGTTGTGAAGGGTAGGAGCTCCTTCTTTCTTTTTGCTGCATAGTATTCCATTGTGTGAATATACCACAGTTTTTTGATCCACTCATTCACTGATGGGCACTTAGGCTGTTTCCAGCACTTGGCTATTATAAATTACTCTGCTATGAGCATTGGGGTGCATAGATTCTTTTGAATTGGTGTTTCAGGATTCTTAGGGTATAATCCTAGCAGTGGAATTGATGGGGCAAATGACAGCTCCATCTTTAGGTTTTTGAGGAAATTCCATGTTTTCCACAGTGGCTGTACCAGTCTGCATTCCCACCAACAGTGTACTAAGGTTCCCTTTTCACCACATCCTCACCAGCACTTGTTGTTTGTTGATTTGTTTATGATGGCCATTCTGACTGGTGTGAAGTGGTGTCTTATTGTGGTTTTAATTTGCATCTCTCTGATGGCTAGTGATGCTGAGCATCCTTTCATATGTCTCTGGGCTCTCTATATGTCCTCTTTGAGAAGTATCTCTTCAGGTCCCTTGCCCATTTTTAATTGGATTGTTTGTCTTCCTGTCGTAGCGTCATGTGAGTTCTTTATATATTTTGGAGATTAAATCCTTGTCCACAGTATCATTGGCAAATATATTTTCCCATACAGTTGGCTTCCTTTTCATTTTGCTGATATTTTCGTTATCTGTGCAGAAACTTTTTAATTTGATGAAGTCCCATTTATCTATTCTTTTCTTTATATTCCTTGCTCTAGGGGACATTGATGAAAATAATGCTGCATGAAATATCTGAGATTTTCCTGCCTATGTTCTTCTCTAAGACTTTTATGGTGTTGTGACTTATGTTTAAGTCTTTTATCCAGCTTGAGTTTATTTTTGTGTATGGTGGTTGAGTTTCATTTTTTGCATGTAACTGTCCGGATTATCCAACACCATTTTATCCTCATTTTTAAAAAAATTCTTTTTTCTTTTTGCTGCTGTGATTGGGTGTTTTCTTTCTACCTTGCCTTCCAAATCACTGATTCAATCTTCTGCTTCATCTAACACTTTGTTACTCCTACCAGTGTATTATTTATTTCAGATATTGAATTTTTTTACTTATAACTGACCCATTTTATGGCTTCTATGTCATTTTTCATGCTGTTGATCATCTTTATAATCACCACTTTGAACTCTATGTCTGATAAATTGCTTACCTCCATTTCATTTAGCTCTTCTTCTGGAGATTTCTCTTATTCTTTCACCTGGAGCCTGTTTCTTTTCTTCCCATTTTGGCTGCCTCTTTATGTTTTTTCTATATATTAGGTAGATCTGCAAAGACTCTTATCCATCCCTGTGCCTGGCCCTGGGCAACCTGGTTGGAGCTACCAGTGATTCACAGCTTGTGGCTCCCTCTGCTTGGCTTGGTTGCATGCAGAAAGGACAAAGCTGCACTTCAAGGCTAGCTTTTATCAGTCTCCAGCCTTAGGGATGGTCAACTAAAGTCTCAGGGCACCCAGAAATTCACCTCCACCTACAGTCTATCTGTCAGGCTTAATTACTGAAAAAGCCTGTGGCTCTACTTCTCAGCAGGGCTTAAGCTCCACAGGGTGAGCAAGAGCAATTTCTCAGTGGGGCTATTGCTTCCCTCTGGGCTGATATTTCCTTGAGGGGAGTGCTATGCCCAGGAAAGGTGACTTTTTTTAATATGTGGACTCACTGAGCACAAAGATCCTGGTGGCTAACCCTTAGCTCTCTCCCTAGAATAATCAACCCCAGATTTTCCTCCCATGGTTCTAGTCTGCCCTACTCTCCCTTAGCCCAAGCCCAGGGTAATTGGCTGCAAACCAAATTTTGTGTGTTGGCCCTTTAATAGCACATCTGTATCTCTAGCCATCTCTTCCTGGCAGACAGAAAACCCACTGCTTTCCACAGCCAGATCTTATGTGGGCACTTTTCCCAGTTCTAGTGCTCAAGGATGGGGAGTCTAGCTTGGGTTTAGATCCTACACTTTTCAGGAGGAAACCCTCAGCTTCTGAAATATCTCTTTGCAACTTCAGCTGCTGCCCATGAGGAACCAGCCAGCTCTCTCTCACTTCTGTACTTCCTATCACTCTTGATGTGGTGGTATGGTTTCTTCCGTATGTTCTTGGTTATAAGGCTTCTCGCCAGCTAGTCATCAGTTGGTTATTCAGGATGATTTTAAAAATAATTTAGTTGTTATTCCAGTTTGCTCCTGGGAGAAGGCTAGTGTAGTTTTCACCCACTCTGCCACCATCTTGGATCTTAACTTTGTATTCTTGTGAACATAATTATATTGTTAGTGAAAGTTATTTTCTTTTGATGACAATCTTTCTATTATCTTAATAGTATATATTGCATATAAACAGATAACTTGAGTTTAAATTAAAAGTTAAACTCTTTGCCCTGACTAGTGTGGCTCAGTGGGTTGAACATCATTCTGCAAACCAAATAGTCACTAATTCAATTCCTGGTCAGGGCACATGCCAGGGTTGCAGTCTAGGTCCCTGGTTGAGAGTGTGCAAGAGGCAATCAATCGATGTTTCTGTCATACTTCAATGTTTCTCTCATTCTCTTTCTCCCTCCCTTCCCCTCTCCATAAACAAATAAGTAAGTTAATTAATTAATTAATTAATCTCTTTGTTTTAAATTGTTGTCTAATACTGATCATGTCAGTAAAAAATCATGTCAAACTCTGTTATTTAGGAAACAATAATAGCTGCTTTCTAAAGTCAGCCTCCTCAGGATTTAATTTTCTTCTCTTACTTTGGGCTTTGTAGAGTCTCAGGGTGGCTTAATTAATTTATAACAATGTAGTTCACTATATAGTGAGGAAGTACCAAAAAATATTCAAAGTCGTTCATATTTAGAGCTTCCCACCCAAGTCATATGAGGTAGATATGATCTTTTTTTGATTAAATCCAGAGTAATCAATAGAATCTTAGCATGTTCATTTTATAGCTCATCAAAGTAAAAATAAAACACTCTTCCCCTTCAGTGGATAGAAATACAGTGGTAACCAAGTGTGGGGACTGGAGGGAGAAGGGGTGGGGAGATAAGTTTATATTAATGATGAAATCATAGTCAATTCCAAATAGCCACTGGTAGCAATCAACTCAAATGAGCTAAAAGCTGATTTAAAATAATCTATGTATTGTTTGTGTATTAGGATATTGTCCTATTCAGGATTAAAATGACAATGACAGAAGGACTGCAACTTTTTTAAAGGAAATTATTGAAATAAACATACAGATTGAATATTTTGCTTATGTGCATATTTAGAAATGTATTTATATTTATGGTGGTAAGTATAATAGTGGGATATAATACAGTTGACCCTTGAATAATGGGGCTAGGGAAGCTGGCACCCCGCCCCCTCTCCCCACTCACACAGCTGAAAACCCAGGTATAACTTGACTGCTGAAAACTTAACTACAGTAGGTCTTTCTCATCTTCAGGTTCAAATTGGTTGAATCTCTGAATGCAAAACCCACAGATATAAAGGGCCAACTCTATTTATTAATAAAAACAGGTGGACTGGCAGTGTTCAAACCCATGTCATTCAAGGGTCAGCTGTAGTAGTCTATATTGTAGTCTATATTGTTTTAAGTGTAGAGTAAGTGTAAAATTTTAAGACTTCCTTATAGTTTGCATGGAAACAAAGTCCATTAAATGAAGATTGAAGGAGTTTTAAGAGATCAAAATAATGACAAAAATAGTAGCTTACCAAATGTGATCTATTTTTCTGCTTTCTTATTATTTCTTAACATATATATGATAGGGCAGAAACCAGACTGCTGTGGATGGAGTATTACAAATCAGGTGCAGAAGTGAGGCTTAGAGGGTGTCCCATTATTCCTAATCTCTGGGCTGTAAAGTAGAGATAACAGTAGGCTTGTTGATGGGGGGATAAAGTTTGTTTTGTCTCCATTTTTTAATATGGGAGAGATTAAACATATTTATATGCTGTGGGGATTAACCTTGATTGACTTTGTTTACAGAAGAAATTAGACAGTTTTGAGAGATTTCTACATATGTGGCACAGCAGTTGGCAAAGTTTAACTTGTAAAAGAGTAAACTAATAGAAAACAAAAGGGAAGAACAGAAAGAGAGATTTTAAGAAAGTTAATTTTTTAAAAATGATGCAGGATACCAGGAAGATAGTATAGTATTGGAAGAATGTTACAATTAGGTTGGAGTTACAAACATTATGGTTTGTTTTTTATAATGTAAGTGATTTTTCTTTACAGTCCTGAAATGGTGGAATAATATGGCTAAAATATTTGATTGAATACTTACTATTTCTCTTTACATGTCGGTAAGCCTAACAGCACCTGTTTTGCCCTAACCTTGACTTGACCTACCAAGACTTTTCTCTCCCTTTCACAAACCTCACTTCATTCATTTTTGACCCCACTGTTCTACAGCCATATCTCATTCAAAATTCACCAGTGCCATCTTGATTGTCAAAGGGAGTGATCTTTTGTCTGTGTTCCTAATTGACAACTGTATTACGTGCTACTTTTAGACATTTCACTGTGCCTAAGCATCTCCTTGTGTAACTTTTAAAGTACCACATTTTCTGTTTTCCTTCCACGTGCCTACTTTATAATCATATTAAGTATCATTCCTTGGCCTCTCTCACTGTATTAATAATTCATATTTTTCATGGTTCTGCCATTATCCTTTTAATTTCTTATTCTATGCTCTAAATGTTGTATTTTAGAGATTTTTGTCTGTTTCTAATGCTGTCAACCATCCACTACCATTTAAAAGCTCTAAATCTTTATGCCCAGAAACTTGTCAATTGTTGGTCAGACCACTATCAACATCTAACACTGAATTCTTTACCTTGTCTCTCAAATCTTCATAGTCTCCTCTTTCCTACCTGAGTTTGTGATATTATAATATATAATATAATAGGCATAAGGACAGAGATATTGTCAACAACAAGAGGAATAATTATGGATGAGGCTTTTAGACACAATACTTAACAGTCAAATTGGGAGATCATTCTGGAAAAGGGAGGGAGGAGAAGATTCACACAGTATCTTAAACTAGTAACTCAGGTAGGAAAGAGAGAAAGTGAAAAGAATGGAAGGCATCATCTTTTAGAAGCACTGGTTTTGGAATTAGGATGATGCTGGCCTTGTAAAAAGAGATTGGAAGTCTTCCTTCCTCTCAAGTTTTTTGGAATAGATTGAGAAGAATAGGAATTAGTTCTTTAAATGTTTGGTAAAATTCACCTGTGAAGACATCCAGTCCAGGGCTTTTGTGTGCTTAGAGTTTTTTGATTACTGCTTCAATTTCACTAGTTGTTATCAATCTCTTCAGGTTTTCTGCTTCTTCTTGATTTAGTTTTGGAAGATTGACATATCTAGAAATTTATTTATTTTACCCAGGTTGTCCAATTTCTTGGCATATAGTTGTTCATAGCAATTTCTTACAATCCATTGCATTTTTGTAGTATCAGTTGTAACTTCTCTTTCATTTCTGATTTTATTTGCGTCCTCTCTATTTATCTCTTGATGAGTCTGGCTAAAGGTTTGTCAATTTTTTTTATGTTTTCAAAGGACCAGCTCCTGGATTTGTTGATCCTTTGAATTGTTTTTTTAGTCTCTGTTGCATTTAATTCTGCTCTGATCTTGATTAATTCCTTCCTTCTACTTGCTCTGAGGTTTGTTGGTTGTTGTTCCTCCAGTTTTTGTAGATGCAGGGTTGTGTTGTTTATTTGAGATTTTTCTTTCTCCTGTAGGTAGACATGTATTGCTATGAACTTCCCTCTCAGGGCTGCCTTTGGTATGTCCCATAGGTTTTGGGTTGTTATGTGTCCATTTTCACTTGTTTCTACATACTCTTTAATTTTTTCCTTGATCTTATTGTTAACCCAGTCATTATTTAATAACATGTTATTCGGTCTCTATGTCTTTGAATATTTTTTTTAGTTTTTTTCTTTGAGGTTGGTTTCTAGTTTCAAACCATAGTGATCTGAGAAGATACTTGATATTTTACTTTTCTTGAATCTGTTCAGGTTTGTTTTGTGTCCTGCTATGTGGTCTGCCTTTGAAAATGTTCCATGTGCATTTGAAAAGAGTGTATATTTTGCTTCCTTGGGGTGAAAGATGCTGTGTATATCAATTATGTCCATTTGATCTAGAGTGCCATTCAATGCCACAATGTCCATATTGATCCTTTTTTGGAAGATCTATCCATTGTTGACTGTGGGGTGTTAAAATCTCCTACAATGACTGTGTTGAAGTATGGAATTTCCTCAGACTAACAATGGAACTTTCTTTTGAACTAGCAATTTCACTGGGAATACCCTAAGAATCCCGAGTCACCAACTCAAAAGAACCTCTGTACCCTAATGTTCATAGCAGTATTATTTACAATAGCCAAGTGATGGAAACAGCCTAAGTGACAATCAGTAGATGAGTGGATCAAGAAACTGTGATACATTTATACTACAGAATACTACATAGCAGAAAGAAAGAAACTCCTACTTTTTGTGACAGCATGGATGGACCTGTAGAATATTATGCTAAGTGAAACAAGCCAGTTGGTGAAAGAAAAATACCATATGATCTCACTTATGAAAGGAGTCTAATGAATAAAATAAGCTAATGAACAACATAGAACCACAGGCATGGAAACATGGAACATACTGACGGTGACCAGAGGGGATGAAGAGGAAGATAATAGTGGAAAGAAGGGGAAGGGACTAGTCAAAGGGCATGTATGAATGACCCATAGACATGGACAACAGTGTGGGAATTGATTGTGGGAGTGGGGGGTGAAATGGGTGGAGGAGGGCAAAGAGTGCAAAATTGGGGCAACTATAGTAGAATAACAATAAAAAAAAATTTAAATAGAAGCACTAAACACTTGTTCTATATTAAAAATTGTGACATAAGCAGAAGAGACTAAATATTGACAATACCAGCTAGCCAAGTATAAGATGTAGAAAACTGAGAGGTGGCCCTGACTGGTGTGGCTCAGTTGGCTGGACATCGTCCTGCAATGTGAAAGGTCGCTGGTTTAATTCCCAGTCAGGGCACATGCCTGGGTTGTGGGTTCAGTCCCCAGCTGGGGCACAATTGAGAGACAACCGATTGATGTTTCTTTCTTATACCGATGTTTCTCTCCCTTTTTTTCTCCCCCACTTACCCTCACTTTAAAAATAAAATAAAATCTTAAAAGAAAACTGAAAAACATTTTATGAAGGCTTATAATCACAGAAAGCAACAGAACAATGGAAGGAAGTGTGATTATTGTTATGTCTGTTTTATACACAAAACTGAATGACTGCTAAGAGAATGTCACATAACAGTGACAACTCTATGATCTCTGGCCATGCTAGAACTGTAAGATGTGAGATGTCCTCTGTCTCTGTGTCTCTGTCTGTCTCTCTCCACAGAAGCTAGAGTGTATGAGGGACGCTGGTGCAGGGAGAATCACTGATCCCCTCACCAGGGTTTCTAAGGAGGGCCTTGTGACAACCCCTCTCTCCACACTGCTATCCGAGGAGATCTGTGACATGCACCAAGAATATAAGTTACCTTGACCTACTGTGGAAGAGTGACAAAAGTTTACTGTTAACCTGTACTCCCAGAGAAATATTTGAGACATTTTACCAAAGTACAGAATTGTTAACAATTCTTAGAGGAAAGAAAACTCCTAGTACTAAACCTATTACTGGAAGATAACAGTATGTGCTTCAGGGACACTGCCCGTTACTGGAAAAAGCTTCTCCCTCAAAAACAGTTCTCTTCTAAGTCCTGATTCTCACAAAGCCCCCCATTATTTCATCTCAAACCCCTCATCTCAAGCCTCTTCCACCTGTGAGTAATGTAGGGTTCATAGAGATGATGAGGTTACCTTCTATTTAAAAATCATCTTTTACCTAGTTAACCACAGTATAAACTTCAGCGCATCTCAAGTTTTTCTCCCTCACTTCCACATTCAGCCAACACCAAGTCTCTCTAATAAGATCTCTAACGTAGGTATCTCTCCTCATTTCCTTTCCCAGGACTATGCAGTCTCTCTCCTATGTCTGGAGACATAATGGCAAGGTGACAGAGTGGCATCAGTGTCAAGGTTCAGAACAAATTATAAACTAAGTGGTCTGCATTATGCTGCAGTTATTTCCTTAAACACTGCACACAGTCTTTTACAGACATGCCTTTGAACATACTGTTTCCTCTCTCTGGAATGTCCTTTTCCTTTTGTTCCCACCCCATGCATCTTTCCACGCTACATTAAATGTCACTGACTTTGTGAAACGTGTTGGAAACCCCCAGGCAGATTTAGTCATGCTCTGCTTTGTCCTCTTACAGTACTTCTGACTGTCTCCTGCTAATACCTATCCTGTTCAACTGTAATCGTTTGTTTCTTTTGTTTTCAGTAAATTGGACAGACCAAATAGGCTGTAAGCTAGAAGGCACAGTTCACAGCACTAATTAATCTTCATGTCCCCCTTGTGTCTGATCTATAGCAGTCGCTCAATAAATGTATGCCTGAAAGTCTGTATATGAGATAAAAGGATGAAAATGCTCCTGGTGGTTGCCATTAGAAAATAACTTATTTGTGTTCTTTCTCTAACAGAAGACAGACAGAATTTGGTTTAACTTTCAAAAGTATATTTTAACAAGATAAAAAAGAAGTCTCTCTTTTGCCCTTTTAGGCTGAACTCTTGAACCCAAACAGAGCTTACTCAAAGGGGGTTGATATGATTAGTGTTAGGAAAGATTTTATATAATGAGATTTGGTTTACTGCAAGCAAGTCTGGATGAATATGAGCCTCATGCAATATTTTAACATTTTAATTTATTGCTGACTCTACAGGGCAAAGGAGGTCATAACCCTTAGTCCAATTTTAGGATGATGAATTGAGGCTTTTTCCAAAAAGACAGAGTTTAAAATACATCTTGCTTCAGACATAGTATTGCAAATTGCATTTATACTTAAAGAGAGTAAATACAGTGCCCCAAATACTTGATATTTATCAATACTTGATAAATACTTGATATTTAGGAGGTTCTTGTCAACTAGTAATATTTGCTAAAACAAATGATAAATTAATTACTAAATGCCCACTCTGTGCTTTGAATTATGTAATATGGGACAGATGCCAGTAAAAGATGCTTCTCTTGGCAAGGTACTAACTTAATATCAAGCAAGAATGGTAAGGAAAAGAGAACAGCTGGGCAGTGCGTATCTCCTGGAAAAGGGAAAAGAAAATCATTGCTAAGCAATTCAAGAAGGTGCTAGGAACATTGGTCCATATGTCAGTCTGATAATTATAGGTGAGGGAAGATCATAAACAAAGACTCTTAAAAATCTCAGAGCTCCTTACCTTTACGCTGATGTTGGACTGATATTACAGAGAAGTGGGATTTTCGGGCTGGGTGGTATAAGGATACTTTACAGAACACCTAAATGCCACCTAGAGGAATAAGGTCTCTGAAATGTCATTGGCAGACATTATAGATTCTAAGGCAGGAAAAAGACACAAAGAGAATAAAAATTCCAAAAGATTTTGACAGTTGTAAGATTTCATGAATTTGACAGGAACTAGAGGCAGGTTGGTGAATTCGGGCAGTGTTATATGGGTCAAGTTTAGAGCAATTACACATTTTTTATTGTTGATCTAGTTATGGTGCTGTAACTATTTCATGAACAGTTTCTCAATCTTTTTTATTCCTGAAGCCTAATCTAGGTCTAGTGTGGGAGTTATTTAGAACTTTAGTTCTGTCAGACATCGTTTTCACAACATGAAGTAGTGAAAAGATCAAATGACCACTGATTCTGGTCTCACTTGGGACATTCCAGCTGCAGACCTGTGGCCAGTTCACAATGTTGTGGGGGCAAAAACATTAATTTTCTTTCTGACTTTCTAAGTTATTTTGGCTGGATTAATAATCAAATTAACATGAGACAGATTAACAGGAAAAAATAAACAAATTTACTAGGTATGTACATATAAGGGTTCATATGAATATGAAGGACAGATCCAGAGTTAAGGTTTGTATGCCATCTTGAGCTAAGGAGAAGCGGGGGTGTGGTTTGGGAACTTCAAAGGGGAAGAAGGCAATTCACAAGGCAATACAAAAGCAAGTTTGGTAAACAAAGGTTTGCTGGGCCATCTTTAACAATGGGCCATAGAGAAATCTTTGGTCAAATGTGTCTTGCTGTGCCTCCCTGTCAATCGCACACAGGTTCACATTACACTGTAGATACCTAGCTGATAGCTCCCTCCCTGGAGCAGGTTCTCTATCTGAAGTCCTTTAGGCAGTTAGAGAGGAAGTAAATGATTTTTCCTAAGACTTTGTTCCTTAAAAATAACCACCTTAAAATGATGGGGTGGCAAGCCCTGCTTCCTCTCAATGTCCTCAGACTTTACTTCCCTCGAGTGGAAATAAGAACATTGACCTGGATGAGCTCTAAGACCTTTAAGGCTGAGCTTTCTGCAGAGCAGAGGAGTTAATGGAAGCTTCTAAAATGTTTACCTTATCACTGAGCAGCTGAAGTACTGAGCAAAGTATATATATAACATTTTAAATTTATTTTTCAGTTACAGTTGACATTCAATATTGTATTAGTTTGAGGTGTACAATGTAGTGATTAGACATTTATATACCTTACAAAGTGATCACGCCAGTAAGCCTGGTACCCACCTGGCACTGTACAGAGTTGTTACGATATGATTGACTATGTTCCCTATGATGTACTTTACATCCCTGTGATTGTTTTTATAGCTGGCAATTTGTTCCTCTTAATCCCTTTCACTTTTTTTTACCCATTTCCCCCAACCTGAAGTACTTAGCATATATTTTAATGCATACTAGGAAAAACACATCTTTAGCACTTAAAATATGGAAGAATATTTCACCCTCCTATAAAATAGGTAGTAGGTTCATGATTACAGTGTATAGGCAATTACTTTTTCCAAGAATGTGTTAAAAGACAGAAGAAAATAGCATAAAATTAACCCTTGTAAATGAACACAATGTGCTGACTGTATAATTTAAATGTTTTAAATAAGCTACTTATTTGCATAATGATACTTTGGAAAGATATATCTTAAAAATAGAAGTACTATTCACTGACTTGAAATTAAAACAAAAATAACAAGTGTAAATTAGTCTGGAAAGGATGTCATATACTACATAATTAGATCTATTAATAAACATGTGGACCATCACTTATTAAGTTAAATTTGGCACAGAAATGTATTTCAAGGTAATGAATCTATATTTTCTATTTATATTTTGCAATTGTATATTGATTGTCATCAGTTTGTTAACTTCTATAATATGTATGCAGCTATTTATTTTAAAATAAGTTACTCTTTAATATCACTTGTCTTAATTGAAGTTTAAATTTGATCACTGAAGGAAATGAGTTGTAGGAAACATTGTATGAAATACATCAGAACACCAGAGAAACACTGCAGACAAGGATTTCTAATGTCATAACACTAAACAAATTATTACAATGTCTAGACAGAGTCCAAAGACATGGTAGAAAATTTTTGATAATTTGGTTTTACTGAACAAAAAAATTTATTTGTTTAAGCATCATTTAATTTTTTAAACTAGTGAAATTATACATAGTATGAAGTTTAGTTACTTGACAAAAAGAAAAAGGATATTTTATCCTATTCAAGTAAAATACTTTAGTCAACAAATATTTATAATACCCAGAAAATTATTTCTAATAATATGATCTAATTAGCACTGTTATGTCATTATCTGGGATGTTTGGTGAAAAATGCAGATTCTTGGGGTTTTCTGCACACACACAGTTCTGTGTGTGCCCCTGAATCAGCATGTTAAACAAGTCCTTGGAGAGTTTATTGTGCATACTGAATATGAGAGCTACTGTTCTAAAAATATTCTATACTCATATCCTACTGTTGGAAATTTTTACATGTCATTTGATGCTGGCTACCAGAGAGTGAAATTTTGAATTTGAAGGTTGGAGAACAGGACTCTACTTGGGTATCCAGAAAGAAATAGAAATTATCGGTCATTTTATTATTTATAAGTAGCTTTTCTATCTTTCAGTTTCTGTTTGAAATTGAGAAGGATAATATTAAAATATGCCCCTTTCTGTGATTAAAATCCTTTTGTTCTATACATTTCCATCATGTAAAACTAAGTATTACATAATGGAGTCATGTTTGTTTTATTTTAATTTTCAGAACACAGATTTTCCCAGAAGTTTTTCCTTCAGTTAGACTTACAAAATCATTTTATTTCCTCCATAGATTAGCCAAGCTTATTTTCAAATTCTATAGGATTAATGATCTTTTAAAAATTTAATTAAAAATTCAGGCATGCCTGTATTAATTTGTAAGCAATCACAGCCTCTACTAATAATATAGCTGTTTAGGTTGAGTTCGCTTCCAGGAAACTCTTGGTATTACTGCTGTCCGTTAGATGTAGGTACATATAGCCTTTCCACTTTCTTCTGATTAAGATGAACTTCTCCTTCACTCCCAAATATATTAAAAACAAAAATGCTGCATTCACAAATGGGGATGATCTCCATTTTGAAGCTAGTAAATGATGGTAATGTCCTTGATGACGGGAAATATCTAACTTTGTCATGACCTGAAGAGTTTTTTATTATAGTGGGTTTCCAGTGGTGTGAATCAATGAGAGCTAGTCAAGTTTTATTGACTTGTGTGGCACTGAAATAGGAGAAAATTATTCATACTGGTCAGCTTCAAGAGAACTAAGCCTCTTTTGAATCAGAATTTTATATTTAGGCATCAGTGATTTATTGACTTGTCAGAGTCTTAATTCAATGATCACCTTTCACTCATATCAATACAGGAGTCTATAAATATTGAAAACTAAGTAACTGTTCAGTTCCTGATAATCAAATCTTTTCATTCCTTAGCTTTCTTTTTGCACCAAAGGGCTTATAAAATTAATAGAAAAATGACAGGGTCTTCAAATTCATTTTTTCTTACCAATGGTCTCTTTTTGCACTTCCTAGTATTTAGACAACACCCTTTACTATATTAAAATTTGCATTTCAGAAAGGAAGGGACCTCTTATATTTTTGCAATAAAATGTTACCATGTGTTTTTGTAATGATGGTGATTTTCTGAGTTACCAGTTTTCTCTTGCCACTCTATTCCCTCTTCCACATTCAGAATGTCTTGGTGACTGTTAGATAAATTCCAAGCTTTCTGTCCAGCAAAATTTTTAATCCCATGGGGATTCTCAAAGTGTTAAGATTGATGGATTTGATTCTGGTAAATTCTAACAAGAATTGTTCTTACAATGAAGATGATTCATGGGAAGATGGTTTACTTACGTTTTTATGTGTCTTGTCTGTCTTCCTGACTCAACAGCTCCCCCAACGGTTCGTATCGTCCATTCAGGCTTGGCCTGTAACATTGAGGAGGAGCGCTACTCTGAAAGAGTCTACACTATACGGGAAGGAGAAACCCTAGAACTGACCTGTCTGGTCACTGGACATCCACGTCCACAGGTGAGTCCGAACCATGCCATTGGGGAAAACCCTCTTTCAGTTTGTGTGTGTGTGTGTGTGAAATTCAAGTAAAACAGCATAAGGATGGTGACTGCTGAACATTCATCCTTGAAGTATTCATGTGGATTGAAAAAATAGAAATTTTTGTTTTGGTGTGGTGAGAAATTTGGAAGACATTTCTAAGGAAGCTGTTAAAAAGAAAACTACAACAATAGCTTAGGAAGATAACAATTCATATGGCAATTCGTTTATTTTAGAATGTGGAATGTGATCTCATGATGACACAATATCTGTTGAGGAAGCACCTATTCTGAAAAGTGTGAGGCACGAAGTCACATGTACTTTCCTTACACCTAGTCATTATATTCATAGAAAATTTTGGAAAACAAATGTATGTAGGTGTTATACGCATCTCATAGTCATGACTTACAACTTTTTAAAGCTAATTTATTAGCAGGAACAGATATTGAGGCTTTCAAAGGGCACCGAAATTAGAAATAATGAACAAAGAAAAAGCTTTGTAGGAGTGAAAGAAAGGGTTAGCTGTAAGATAATATGGTATACTATGTATCTGTAACATAAAAATTTTATTTCAATACAGATTATTTAAGATGTTTTATTCATGATTTGCCAATTTTTATTGTTATATATTTAACCTGACTAGCTCTAAATATATATTGGTAATAAACACAAACATTGTGATGGAAAAAGTCTCATTTGGTAGACAAAGTTACATATTTTAAGTTTTTGTGTTATGGAAAAAAAAATCCAGCTAACACAACTACATGGAGAAAAGTAAAGAGCAATGTGGAAAGGGGGGTCAAATGGTGATGGAAGGAGACTTGACTCAGGGTGGCGAATGCACAATGCAGTATACACCTGATGTATTATAGAATTGTACCCCCGAGACCTATGTCATGCAAATACATTCAATTAAGAAGAGCAATGTGTAGATTTCATGACCCGTTGTTTTTAGCTTGTCTTTTGTTCTTACTGTCCTTAAAGCTTAATACTCAAGAATGTTATGACTCTACCATTTCGACCCTGGAGAAAAAAAAATTAGCATGGTAAAATATATTTTACAAAACTCATGCTGTTGATAACATGGAAAATGGTAAAAATAACCTAGAAAAAAATATTAAAAATATTATCATTCATAATGGCTAAAATGCAAATTATAACATTTGTTATTAACTGAAAATTGATTAAAGAACAAATTGTCTTAATAAAGTTGATTTCTAAAAATTTTACCCAATATAATTAGACTTAGTAAAAAAATTGCAAACCTGAACAAGTAAAAACATAAATAATAGTTGTTAATACCTGAATAGGCAAAGAAGCTGATATGTAAACGATTTTCATTTTAAAATTTACACAGCAAACAATGGGATCCAGTGAAAATAATTTTACTAAAATTTTTAAAAATAGCATTAACTGGAGAATATTATCTCAAAGGAAATTTAGTGTAGTAATTATTTGATTATAATTTTTGCATTTATACACTAAAAATAAGAATTCCCGAATCAAAAACTTGGGATCAAAACAAGAGTATCCAAACAAGCCTAAAAGAAGCCGCAGGTCGCTTAATCAAAGGAGATTCATGGCAAGAGAGGACTTGTTGATGCTCCCATTATTCCCGCGTGAGTGTGGCAAACCTGCACCTTCTAAGTGATCCCATCTGTTCTGCTTCCTCTGCCTCCATCCTTATGTTCCTTTAATATCAGAAATTTCTTATTTTCTCCATACACCTTCCCTCTCACACTAGGGTGCATTCTTTGATCTCTGGCCAATCCAAAAAAAGTTCTGCTACAAGGGAGTAGAGTATCGCCTTATTTACTTTCCCTAAGCAATTCCATTTTTGGAAATGTCTCACTGTGTTAATTCGAAATTAACAAAAACTTATTATTTCCGTATCGTTATTTCTTCATTCCTAGAAATAATGTGTATGTGTGCAGGTGAATAAGTTTCAGCCCATATTGCCAGTTTGAAAAATTAATTGGACCTCTTCTTTGTCAACAAGCTGTGTAAGGAAAGGCTGACAGAACAGCTGGGCTTGGGCAGCCTGGCCAAACACTGAAGGGTATGCTGTTGGCAGCTGGTCCCGAGGACGGTTTTTCTTGGCTGATACCATGAAGCTGGAATGGTTTTCGTGTTGGTTTGTCTGATCTGAATATGATAAGAGTTGAAAATGCAGTGGAGAAGAGGTTTCTTAATCTGTTGCATGTTCCTGGGGCAATGAGAGTCACAAAGATTTCCATTTTCAGAAATATTCAAAGGCAGCATTTTTTTCCAAATTAAAAAGAAATTAAAATATATTGTTTGGCACTATAGTGGCCTGAGGATATTGATGTATCCAAGGGAAATGCAATAAGTGAAGGAGAGGTCAATTCAATGCAGAGGTCAAGAGTATGACATTGATACCAGACTGCCTGCGTATACCGGGGGATTCACCGTGACTACTAGTGTGACCTTGGGGAAGTTGCTAAACCTCTCCGCTCTCTGCTTCTCAGCTTTCTTATCTATATAATGGGGGTGATGGTATTCATCATATTTTATCATAGACTCCGTTTGAGACTTAAATGTACATTATAACTATATACGTACATATATTATATATGTATGTATATACATATATACCTACTTGACACATAATAAGCAATGTATTGTCACATAATAAAACATATGCTGGCTTTTATTATTTTTAAGTAATCTATGCTTAGAACCTAAGTTCTAGAATTGAATGTGTAGGTATGAAAGAAAGGAGATTTTTAAAATGGTTCTTAGCATTCTTATAGTTTAAATTAGTCATTTAAGTAAATTTCAATATTTTTGTATTTAATGCTCTGCAAAGTCTTTATATCTGTTTATTTCTATTAGCTTATTTATTTATTTATTTTATAGTTTGCAAGCACTAGAACTTCTTTCAGATTTATTATAAAGGCACATGGGGAGTTAAAGAAAAGAGGTGTTTGCCAATAAATATACCAATCTAATATTACCTCTAGACATCCATAATTTCAGGATTCAGCTACCCACTCTCCCTTCATTTCCTCCCTTCCTCCCTTCTTCCCTCCCTCCCTCTCTCTCTCCCAGTCTCCCACCCTTCCTTCCTTCTCATTCTTGCTCAATATTATACTAGTACTAAGTAAATTAGGAATACAGTCTTCTTGTAAATGATTTTAATGATAGAATATTTAGCATGAACGTTCCCTTTCACTTTCCCACCCACCTCCCAGAGATAGATATTAAATAGTTTCGTATGTCACCTTCCTGTCCTTTTCAGTGTATTTGCATAAATATAATTGTATATGTTCATTTTTTTATTTTTTAAAGATTTTATTTATTTATTCTTAGAGAGAAGGGGAGGGGGAGAGAAAGAGCAGGAGCGAAACATCGATGTGCAAGAAATATATCGATTGGTTGCCTCTCCCATGTTTCCAACTGGGAACCAGGCCTGCGACCCACGCATGTGCCCTGACCGGGAATCCAATCAGCAACCTCCCAGTTTGCAAGCCAGCACACAATCCATTGAGCCACACACACCAGGGCTGTTCATTCATTTTTAAAAAGGAATAGATAATGGAAAGTATTATTCTACCAGTAGAACTTTTTACTTGGCCATGTGTTCAAATGAGCAAGTATAGATCCAGCATCATAGTTCTCAGTGTCTGATCCCTGGAAAGAACTTGTTAAAAATGAAAATTTCCGGACCCATCACATCAGAAACTCCTGCTTTGGGGCCAACAACAAGCTTGTGTTTTTGCAGGCCTTCCAGACAATTCTGATGTATGCAAAATTTTGAGAGCCATTGACTTAGATCATTATCGTCACAAGACTGGGTTGTACTTTGTATGGGTACATTACATTCTGTATGGGCGCATTAAACATTTGTAATTACTGCCATTTTGTTCAACATCAAACTACTTAAAGATTTCACTATTGCAAACAATAATTTAATGAACACTCTGTTACGGATGTATGTTTATGTACATCTTTTTTAATACATGTATGCCAACATTGCTGTAGGATACTTTCCTTCCTCAAAATGGAATTATTTAGGCAAACTTGAAAGTGACTTTTACTTCCTTAGCACAAGTGAATCTTTTTTAAGATTTTGTCGATTCGATTTGTGAAGTATATTACACACTAGTACAGTTTAAATTTTCATTTTTAAATTACTAGTAAGTTTGAACATTTTCCCACACAGGTCCAAATATATCAATAATTTGTTCATCTTCTTTTTCTATTCATAGTTCTTATCTACTTCTATTTTCTTATTGGTTTATAGCTTGTGTTCTTGTAGACCTGTAGGACTTTTTATGTACTAGATAATTAAATTTAATATCTGATACATATGTTGCAAATTTTACCTTCCAGTGTGTTGTCTTTTAACATTGCCTATGTTATTTTTATTCAGGGCTTTAGTTTTTAAGAAATGAGTTATTTAATCATTTTATTTTGGGCTTCTAATTTTGGACTTGTTTTAGCAAGTTCTCTTTCATATGACTACATCTTACATTGTATGCTTTTTATCTAACAGTGTATAGTTATTTATATATTTGATGATCAAATCATTAGGAAATAATTTTGTCCATAGTATGAAATATTAGTCTAGTGTTCTCTCTATTTCTTCTCATTCTCTCACTGCCCTGATCTGTACAGGATAGTCAACATTATACACTATAACATTACAATTCTATTTTCTCTCTTTTTTTTTTTTTGATTGAGGCATAATTGACATATAACTATATTATTTTCAGGTTTACAATGTAGTGATTCAATATTTATCTCTTGTAATGAGAACTTTGTAAATACATTTTAATACCATGTAATTGACATTAGAGATTAAAACATATTTAAAAGCTTTTAAAAATTACATTCTTCTATTCTGTCATTCTAGTTATCCCTCTTTGAACCATGTCATGCTATTTCAATTTCTACACTTTTACAATGTATTTTGATACATTGTCATTTCTTTGTCATTATTGCCTTAAGTAGCCTCAAAGATTTTTCTCTTCTATATGAATTTGAAAATGAAATTTTCAAATTTCCCACCCAAATAACTGCTGGGATTATAATTATACTGCATTGTTCTTGCAGTGAGACCATGTGGTAGAAAGCATGGCAAACTTTTACAAAGAACTTCTCAGTGGGACACTTCAAATATTTTGGACTTCTCAGACAGAAATACAGTTTTATTATAACCTGTATGATGTGAGGATCTTTGAATTTGTCTTAATAAGAAACTTGGGTAAGCATATCTGGAAGGCTGAAAGATATCGACCTTTTCTTTTTCTTTAAAACACAATAAAGCAAAACAAAACAAAAGTGCATCAATCAAAACAGCTCTACTTTCATGAGTTGACTTTCTGGATAAGATTTTATCTGAATAATAGATTTCATCACCAAAATACTTTTGAAAACCACTCTTTAAAAATACATATGTATATCTAAACACTAATCTAAGAAGCATTAAAACTGTATACTAGTTTATTACAGTTAATCCCTGGGGAATGTTTGGTTTTTTGGATTATAAAAATAAGGCAAGTCCATTTTTTAATTTTATAATAAGATCATTCTCAGTCATTTAATTGCTATATAAATATATTCTTGACTATCAAGACTGTTGTAGAGTTATTGATGTTTTTATTCTTAATTTTCTATGCCAGTTCTAAGGTTATAATCATATAATGAAGATCTTGACAAACTTTGTTAACAGGTTCTTCAGTCTGACACCATTAGTGCTAGTTGTGTGTTTTCCTTTGCAAACATTTTATATATCTTGCTTCATATTTCCATTTTTTCTAGTTCTGCTATTAAATTTTTAAATATACTATTACGGCATGTACATGAAAAATAGTCATTAGATTTCTGTTCAATTAAATAGGCAGAATTAGGATATGCTATCTAATCAGAGATAACCAAATATTACATTTATTCCTTCTCATGGTTTAAAGAATTTAATATGATTCACTTTGTAAACCTGTAATACATCTATCTAGACTGGATCTGTCTGCTACATCATGTGAGAGACGCCAACTAAAAAAAGAAAGGTAATATTTTTTCAATGAACCTTTGGAAAGGATATGGGAAAGTGTTTCAACCAACTATTCAAAAATTGATTAATCACAAATTCCATATCAATAGCTACTTTCACAGCCTCTATCTCTCACACATACCTGTCCTGTGTCATCCTCTGGCAAAATACAGCTTTATTATGTCCACGGTCACATGGGTAAATGCACTCACCGTGGCTTGTTTAGGAGGGGGCGCTCTTTCGGCCCCTCTGATGGTTTATGTCATACCTTCAAATAGTTTTGTTCCTCCTGAATTTTATATAGAATATAGAAAGCCTTTTTTGCTTCAAAACTTTAACAACTTTGGTTCATATAGCTGATCTTTACTCTCAATCCATCAGCATTATTCAAAGATTTTTTAAAATTTAATGAAAATCCTCATAAATTTAGAGTCATTTTGCTTCTTAGAAGATAGGAATTTACTTAGTTATTTCAGAGATCATCTTTTATTTAATTCCATGGATAGTCTTATGCTTAGAAGAAACATTTAGTATACACGTCAGACATTTGCTTAAAAACTGTTACATTGCCCTGGCCGAGCATCATCTCCATATGCAAATAGTTGCGGGTTTGATCCCTGGTCAGGGCACATGCAAGAATCAGCCAATGAATGCATAAACAGGTGAAACAACAAATCTTCCTCTCTCTCTTTCTTTCTCTTCCTTTCGAATCAATAAATAAACCTTTTTTTTAAAAGTTAAAAAATGCTAATGTACTTAATGAGATAATACATGTAGATTATTTAGTAGTGTCTAACAAAGAGTACCTATTGAGTAAATCATCATCATATCTGTGATTGAGTTGTTGATAAAAAATATTTATTTTTATGAAATTAATAATTTTAAGTATTACTACCATCACTACACAATTGCAGGTAACCTAGTATATAATAGGTAGAGTATTCCTGCCTAGTCCACTGAAGTTAGTATTGGTCATATGACTGGCTTTAGCTAAGGGATTTTGCGCTATCTCTGATTTGTATGAGTAGATATTGACACTGTTGTGCTAGGGAGAATTTGAGGTGGAAGCACTCTTCCATGACTTGATTTTCATTATCTGTAAGGCAGCCCTAGTGTGCGTTATGATCCCTCCTTGAAATTTAGACACCCACAATGATGGCTTGCAGTAAGTTAACAGAGATAAGGGAATTACCTTTGCAAAATATTGAAGAAAGCCTCAGAAGGCTCAGGGAGGTGGAACGTTAGCATAGATTCATTATATGAGACTTGTTTTTAAAGATTTCCCAAAGGACTGTCCTGCCACTGTACGACATGCACTGGTCGAATGGGCTCTGGCATCTTTGTGAAGCTCAGGGATGACTGTCCTCTGAAGACGGGTTGAAGGAAGGGATGTGCTGTGGGACTAGGATCTCTAAACTCAGCAGGATGGTAGGATTCTGAAGTGGCAGTGATTGGTTGGTCACACTTCACCAGCAGATTCAGTGTAGACATTAATAGTGTGATGACAGCGGCATCAGAATGACAACCAGATTGCCTGCATCTGCAGGGCTATGCGGTGATGGGTAATAGATTATGGTGTGCTTAGGGATGAACTATAGGGTGCCTGACTAAAGTGGTATATGACTCCTAAAAATGGACAAAAATGACATCTGGCAGAGAGGAGGTTGATACTTTCTACTGCCATAGAAAGTCATAATCACTCATCCGGTTTCTAAATTGAAATTGGTTCACAGAGCCAACACTCACTGTCTGAAGGAAAACCAGGTTTCTTTGAGGAATATCACTAGAAGCTTAAATCAAAAATATAATCTGAATTATTCCCCAAAGGGATTTGTGGCCATCGTCACAGTAATTATTACTGACGAAAGAGGAATACCGAGACCTTTTGAGGTTCATTGAAGGTAGAGTGTGAGAGGGCCCTGAAATCAATGGACTTGTAATGCTAACGTAGCCAGAGTTAGGGCCCATGGAAGTCGGGTGAAGCATGGCACTGTGGCCCAGGTAAGCGGGCCTATGGTTATTTCTCCAGACTCCCAAGTGAATAGTTGGGATGGATACACTTAACAGCTCGCAGGATCCTCACATCACTTGTCTGGCATGTGGAGTAAGTTAAAGTCATTTGGTAGGAAGGACCCAGTGGAATCCTATAAAATGGTTTCTCTCAATCTAAATAATTAGAACAGAAGTAATACATGATATCAAATTATACTACAAGGCCACTGTAATCAAAACAGCCTGGTGCTGGCATGAGAACAGACACATGTCAATGGAACAGAATAGAGAGCCCAGGAATAAGCCCAGGGCTCTATGGTCAATTAATACTCGACAAAGGGGCCATGAGCTTACAATGGAGTAAAAGTAACCTCTTCAATAAATGGTGTTGAGAGAACTGGACTGGTACATGCGAAAAAATGAAACTAGACCACCAACTTACATTATATACCAGAATAAACTCAAAATGGATAAAAGATTTCAATTTAAGTCATGAAGCCATAAAAGTCCTAGAGGAAAACATAGGCAGGAACATTTCAGATATACCATTTAGCAATATTTTTGCTGATATTTCTCCTAAGTCAAGGGAAATAAAGGAAATAATAAACAAATGGGACTACATCAAATTTAAAAAACCTCTGCACGGTTAAGAAAACATCAAAAGGAAAAGGGAACTGACTGTATGGGAGAACATATTTGCCAATGATACATCAGACAAGGGTTTGATCTCCAAAATATACAAAGAACTCACATGGCTCAACATCAGGAAGATAAAAGCAATCCAATTAAAAAATGGGCAAAGGATCTAAACAGACACTTCTTCAAGGAGGACATACAGAGGACCCAGAGATTCATGAAAGGATGCTCTACATCACTGTCCACCAGTGAGATGCAAATTAAAACCACATTGAGGTATCACCTCACACCTGTCAGAATGGCCATCATTAATCAACAAACAAGTGCTGGCGAGGTTGTGGAGAAAAGGGAACCCTACTGCACTCTTGGGAGGAATGCAGGCTGGTGCAGCCACTGCGGAAAACAGTATGGAAGTTCCTCAGAAAAACTAAAAATTGAACTGCCTTTGACCCAGCAATTCCACTGCTGGGAATATACCCTAAGAATCCCAAATTACCAATTCAAACTTGTGCACCCCTATGTTCATAGTGGTGCTATTTACAATAGACTAGTGCTGGAAACTGCCTAAGTGCCCATCAGTGAATCAGTGGATTAAAAAACTGTGGTGCATTTACACAATGGAATACAATGCAGCAGAAAGAAGAAACTCCTACCTTTTGCGACAGCATGTATGGAACTGGAGAATATTATACTGAGTGAGATAAGCCAGTTGGTGAAAGACAAATACCGTATGATCTCAACTATAAGAGGAATCTAATGAACAAAATAAACTAACGAGCAAAATAGAACCATAGGCGTGGAATCGTGGAACATACTGAAAGTGACAAGAGGGGAGGGAGGAGGGGGATAATGGTGGAAAGAAGGGCAAATGCCTAGACAGAGAACATGACCCACGGACATGGGCAAGAAGGTGGGAATTGACTGTGGGAGTGAGGGATGGGTTGGGCAGAGGCGATCAAAGGGGAAAATTGGGACAACTGTAATAGGATAACAATAAATTTTTAAAAAATTAATATTGCATCATCCCAGGAGAAATTTTAGAGATAAGATAATACCATCAAAAACTTAACAATGAAGAAACAGTAATCTCCATTATGTCCCAGTTTTTTTTTACACACCTAAAAGGTCAGGTGGATTATGGCAGACGATGATAGAGTGTGATAAACAATGAAACCCACTCTACTACTGGGCCAAATGTGGTATCTTCCCTGGAACAAATCAGCATACCTCTGACTCTAACTGATAGGCAACTAGTTATCAGACAAATAAATGCTTTTCAATTCTCATCAAGAAGACTAATTTAAAATTTGCTTTTATATGGGATGGGCAACAATCCTCATGTAGTGCTCCATCCTGGGTCAGGTGAACTCTCTCACTCTCTCTAACAGGGAACTTGTTTCTCTTGGAAATCTATATAATGTTATATTAGCCCATTATATTGATTACATTATATCAATTTGACCTTTTGAACAGGCAGTAGCAAGCACTCTGGATGCCATAGTGAGATAAATAGTTTCCAGTGGATGAAAAATAAAATACCCCAAATTTTAGTGATCTGTGATGTTGATGTTTTTTTGGAACCTGATGGTATGGGACATGCTAGAACATTCCATCTAAGGTTATAAAAAAATTGTTGCTCTGCTCTGGCTGGGTGGGTCAGTTGGTTGGAGCATTGTCCCATTTACCAAAAAGGCCATGGGTTTGATTCCTGATCAGGGCACATACCTAGGTTGTAGGTTCAATTCCCAGTCAGGGCACATATAATAGGCAACCAATTGATGTTTCTCTCTTTCTAAAAATCAATAAACATATCCTTGAGTGAGGATTTAAAAAAATTGTTTCTTCTTACAAGCCCTACCACTAAGAAAGGGGGCCAGCTTATAATAGGCTATTTTGAATTTTAGGAGCTCCATATACTACATTTGGAAATATTGTTACAAGTTAGTTTATCAGGTGACTTTAAGGGCTCAGTTTCAAGCAGGCCTTAGAGCAAGAGAGGGCTCTGCAGTAGGTCCAGGTTTTAACGCAAACTGTGTTGCTACCTAGGCAGTAGCACCTAGCATATTTGGGGTTGGGTACAAATGCCATGTCAATTTTTTAAGTCACAGTACAGAACTTTAGATTCTGGAGGAAGACTAAACGTTTTACAGCAGAGTACTAACTGCTCTTTAAAAAGCAGCTTTGGTCAATGAGGAGTAGGAGCCTATAGATACATGCCTCCATGGTTAGGCAATTCTGTGACATTCTACGTGGCTCCTGGGAAGGTCCCAGTAGAATGGGACCCCAGACACTCTCATCAGTGACTAGCACAATAACACTTTCCTGTACTTGGTTTTTCTTCCTTTTCTGTGTCACTTCTCACCACCTCCTAGTCCGTATCTAGGGTTTACTTAGAAAACAAACGATCTACTTGTAGTCTCTTGTCTCACACTGTCCTCCCTGAGGAATCCAGGATAAGATTGTGTCCACCTTCCGGACTCAGACCTAATAAGGAGCACATTTCTATACCTAACCCTAGTTCTTCTTCCTCGTAGTTGACCTTAGGTTGCTTAATTTTGATTCAGAATTATTGCACCTCTACTTTTCCAGAAGACTTGTAAAGGAAAATCACACATCACTAGCTAAGGTATGATGTTCAAATTTTGCTTTTATTTCTTAAGATTTTTATGTAATGTAATAGCATAAGTATAGACTACATTTTCCTAATGCATTCTCCCCATCTCTTAACAAATGCCTTTTACTTGACTTAAACCTAAACATTGAAAATTGAAAATTTGCAAGTTTATGTACAAGAAATTCCGTGTGATGATTTGTTTGGTTATGACTACTTTGCCTCTCATGGTCAAAACTGGATCTTCAGAGAGATCAGAAAACAAGTCTCAAAACACAGACAAAATAATTAGGCATACAAACTACATGGAATTTTGAAATTAATTTTTTCTTTTAAATTATATATTTTATCCATGTCCTTGGGTCATTCACACATGTTCTTTGTCTAGCCCCTTCCCCTTCTTTCCACCATTATCCTCCTCCCCTCTCCCCTCTCATCACTTTCAGTATGTTCCATGATTCCATGCCTGTGGTCCTATTTTGCTCATTAGTTTATTTTGTTTATTCCGTACTGTATATGCATTTTTATAAATAAAGATTTTATTTATCTATTTTTAGAGAGAGGGGAAGGGAGACAGAGAGGGAGAGAAACAGCAATGTGTGGTTGCCTCTTGCATGCCCCCTGCTGGGGACCTGGCCTGCAATCCGGGCATGTGCCCTGACTGGGAATCGAACCAGTGACTCTTTAGTTCCCAGGCTGGCACTCAGTCCACTGAGCCACACCAGCTGGGGATCCATACTGTTTTCCACAGTGGCTGCACCAGTCTGCATTCCTCCCAAGAGTACACTAGGGTTCCTTTTTCTCCACATCCTCACCAGCACTTTTTTGTTGATTTATTAATGATAGCCATTCTGACAGGTGTGAGGTGATACCTCAATGTGGTTTTAATTTGCATCTTTCTGATGGCTAGTGATGCTGAGCATCTTTTCATATGCCTGTGGGCCATCTGTATGTCCTCCTTGGAGAAGTGTCTATTCAGATCCTTTGCCCATTTTTTAATTGGATTGTTTGTCTTCCTGACGTTGAGTCGCATGAGTTCTTTATATATTTTGGAGATCAAACCCTTGCCTGATGTATTATTGGCAAATATGTTCTCCCATACGGTCAGTTCCTTTTTCTTTTTGATGATGGTTTCTTAAGCTGTGCAAAAGCTTTTTAGTTTGATATAGTCCCATTTGTTTATTATTTCCCTTGCCCTAGGAGATTTATTGGCAAAAGTATTGCTGTGTGGCTTATTTGAAATGTTCCTGACTATGTTTTCCTCTAGGACTTTTATGGTGTCACGACTTATATTCAAGTCTTTTATCCACCTTGAGTTTATTCTAGTGTATGGTAGTCTAGTTTCATTTTTTTGCATGTACCAGTCCAGTTCTCCCAACACGATTTATTGAAGAGTCTGTCTGCACTCCATTGTATGCCCATGCCCCCTTTGTCAAATATTAATTGTCTCTACAGACATGGACAGCAGTGTGGGAATTGACTATATGAGTGGGGAGCAGGGGTGGGATGGGTGGTAGAGGGTGAAGGGTGAAAATTGGGACAACTATAATAGAATAACAATAAAAATGATTAAATAAATAAGTAAATAAATTACATATTTTAATAAAAATAAAGGTAGGAATGATAAGATTATAACCATTATTTTATTACAGCAGTTGACAGAAAGGAAGCTTTTTAAAATTGTCAGAACAGTTAAAGAGGAGAGAAGGAAATCACTACCGCATATTAACATATAATTGAGAATCTATTGGCTGTGTTGTTCATAGTTAAATGTTTCGTTTTAAGGTAAACGTTTACTATTTAATGTACAAGTTCTACAGGGTTACATGGACATTGATGGATTGGATTTTGTATTTTGATTATTAGAAGAATACTTTTATTGACATACTTTTAGTTACGTTATTTAACTGAGGAGATCTCGAAGTGGTAGATATTCCACAATATAGCTTTTTTCCCTCAGCTATTTAATTTTTTTCCTAGTAGTTATCGAGCTGTCAACAAAATCTAAATGCACGCATCTTAACATTGTCTGAAGTGAATTGTTTTCCTGATGGACTGACAAATTAATTGATCTATTTTTGAGTCTATATTACATATATGCTGTGTGTATGTATATACACACATATAAACATGTATATATCCACTTACATATATGTACTTAAATATATATACATATAAAGATAAATCCATAAACTATGAGTCATTTGACCATATTGAAATGTTGTAAATGGTTATTGATATATTCACCTCTAATACCATAGTCTTCCCTTATCCCTAGGTCCCAAACCCCCTAGTGGGCTTCTGAAGTGACAAATAGCACCGAACTCAGTATACAGTATTTATATCTAATAATAAAATAGAGCAATTATAATATAATAATATACCATAATAAAAGGTGCGTGACTGTGCGCTCTCTCCCCACCACCCTCTAACTGAGATGGCTACTACGTGACGAGTGCGGGCAGTGTATACAGCATCAATGTGCTGGACCAAGGGACGACTCGTGTCCCGGGCAGGACGGAGCAGAAGGGCCCACAATGTTATCACACTACTCAGTGCAGAGTATAATTTCAAACTTATGAATTGTTTATTTCTGGATTTTCCCACTTAATATTTCGGATTATGCTTGACTACGTGTAACTGAAACAGTGGAAAGTGAAACCGCAGATGGGGGGGAACTACTGTATTTTGTAAAGGAAACGTGAGGGCAACGACAGTAGTGATCTGCTTGTGATCCTGCTGAATCAGATTTATCCTCTTCACTTGTGGCCAGTACATTAAAGATCCAGCCAAGGGAACTGATTTGTTTGTGGTTTCAAACTTCAACCTAATGGAGCATTCCTTAGATTGACTTCGAAATATTGAGGCTTGCAATTTACATTTAATAATTTCAGTTACAATTATAGAAAACACCACCCATCCACTTCTATGTTAAGTAATATTCTGTCGGTAGCATTAATAATCTACGCCAGTGCTGGTTTAAACACAACCTATTTGTTTCAAGTTAGTTTCATCATAGCTTTTCCCTGAAATGCTCAGAGATGCTTCAAACAAAGTCAATAAGAAATAAAAACCTTTCTATGGTCTGGAAAAGTTGACTTATGCCACACAAGGAGAGTGCTTGTAAAAGGACTGAAAAACAAGAAAATGGTTATTAAGAACGACTCAATGATTCATTCATAGGAATAGGTAATCTTTTATTTTGATTTTTCTCTTAGTACCAAGGTCTTAACAAAAACCTAAAAATAACATTTATTTCCCTGACAGTTTTACTTTTTTCCATCAGCAAACATTGATTTCTTCCTTTCTCTGCTTCTCCTGGTACATGAGGAAGCATGAAACTGGCCCCTTCTTGTTTACTTATTTGCCTTTGGCGGAAATCATCAAATGAGGCTGGATAAGCTGGAACAGAACAAAACCCTTAGTTAATTCTTGCCATCTCTGTCGGGAGTCCTAGGAATTCTGTACTGTTAAGATTAACTTCTAGGCATCCAGGTTTGCAGTCTGGTACCAAATATAAGCGATCTTTTGCATTGAAAGTAAGTGTTATCAGAACTGACCATTTTGAATAATTCTTTGCGATGTCATCAAGAAGATGGATGATAATCAATAATTTTGGAGGTTTCTGAAATTGTACAGAAACATTATGTGTGTTATATAAAATTCTTGGTAACACAGTTCATCAAATATATAAATTCTGTATCAGCTAATGTCTAATATTAGCCTAAAGGGCTCCCTAATTCTATAATCGTGCAAGTGACTGAGCTGATGATTGTATTGCATTAGTTTTCTAGGGCTACTGTAACAAAGTACCACAAACTGAGTAGCATGAAACAATCAAGATTTATCCTCTCACAGTTTGGAAGGCCAGAATTCTGAAATCAAGGCGTCATGAGGGCCATGCTCTCTCTGAGATCCCGGTTAGGATCTTTCGTTGCCTCTTCTTAGCTCCTTAGCCAGCCGTCCTTGGTGTTGCTGGTCTTTCAGCTGACCATTCCAAGTTGTGCTTCGGTTGTAGTGTGTGTGCGTGTCTTAGAAAAAAAGACATTTTCATTTTCTTATGAGGACAGTAGTCATATTGATTTCTAGGTCTACTCTATTTCAGTATGACCTCATCTTAACTATATGTATATATATACACACACATATATAATTGCTGTGTATATATAACTGCATTAACCTTGGAGGAAGTTACAGTGTTTTGACTACTGACCTCATGTTTGCTAGCCCTTCCACTTGTCCACACTCCCTTTCCTTTCAGTAAAGTAATGGGCTTATTGGTCACCTCTTTCTGAAAGTGTTGTTTGGTCAAAAAGGCTTGCTTAAGTGCCCATTCTATGAGGTCCTAGAATACTTGACCACTTCTCACCAAAACAGGTCACAGGATCCTGCTTTGGGGAGTGAGTGAAATTTTAGGCTCTGGAGTCAAACTGCATGGTTTCATATTCTCCATACTCTACTTTCTAGCCCTGTCAATGTGGGTGATTTATTTAACCTCATTCTCACTTGTTTTCCTCATGCATAAAATGACAATAGTAGCAATTATATAATAAGGTTATTTCATGATCAGTTGAAATCATTAACGTATCTTCTGCCCATTTTTTAATTGGGTTGTTTGTCTTCCTGGAGTGGAGTCGTGTGAGTTCTTTATATGTTTTGGGGATCAAACCCTTGTCCAAGGCATCATTGGCAAATATAGTTTCCCACATGGTTGGTTCCCTTTTCATTTTGCTGGTGTTTTCTTTAACCGTGCAGAAGCTTCTTATTTTGATGAAGTTCCATTTGCTTATTCTTTCCTTTATGCCTGTTGCTCTAGGGGATGTATTGGTGAAAATATTGCTGCATAGAATACCTGAGATTTTCCTGCCTATGTTCTTTTTTAGGATTTTTATGGTGTTATGACTTACATTTAAGTCTTTTACCCATCTTGAGTATATTTTTGTATGGTGTAAGTTGGTGGTTGAATTTCTTTCTTTTTTTTTTTTTTTTCATGTAGCTGTCCAGATTTCCCATCATTGTTGAAGAGGCTATTTTTACTCCATTTTATGCTTCTGCCTCCTTTGTCAAATAGTAACTTATCAGAGAAACATGGGTTTATTTCTGGGCTCTCTATTCTGTTCCATTTGTCTATGTGTCTGTTCTTATGCCAATAGAGACTGTTTTGATTACAATGGCCTTGTAAGGCAGTTTGATATCAGGTATTTTGATCCCTCCTACTTTGGTCTTCTGTCTCAAAATTGCTGCAGCTATTTGGGGTCATTTATGGTTTCATATAAATTTTTGAAATGCTCTAGGATTTACTACTGTTTTTTCTTTCTGGATCCACCTCTGGTGATGTCAGATGTTGACCCCATCTGACCTTAGACAGCCTGTTCAAGACTTTCAGGGATCTACTATCTGTGGTTATCTCTTTCAGTAGTTAATCTAGTCACTCTGCCCAACAGTAAATGAGTGGATCAAAACACTATGGTATATTTACACAATGGGATACTATGCAACAGAATGAAAGAAAGAGCTACTACCCTTCAACACTGGCATGGTTGGAACTGGAGAGCATTTAAGCTAAGTGAAATAAGCCAGGTGGTGAAAGACAGATACCATATGATCTCACCTATAAGTGGAACCTAATCAACAAAACAAATAAGCAAGCAAATTATAACCAACCATATTGAAATAAAGAACAAAGTGACAGTCACCAGAGAGGAAGAAGGAGGGTGATAACAGGGGAAAGGAGGGGAAGGGTTGTCAAGGAACATGCATAAAGGACCCATTGACAAAGCCAAATGGGGGAAGGATTGAGGGTGGGAAGGTGGAGGTGAGTGGGGAGGTGGGGGTGGGAAGGTGATGTTGGGAAAATGTTGACAAAAACAAAACAGAACAGAACAAAAAAAATAGACAGTTGAAGCTAAGAATGGTATAGGAAATTGAGAAGCCAAAGAACTGATATGTACAACCATAGACATGAACTAAGAGGTGGGGGGGGATGATAGGGTGGGATGTAGGGCGGAGAGAATAAAGGGGGCAAAAATGGGACAACCGTAGTAGCATAATCAATAAAATATACCCCCCAAAAAGATTACTTCATAGCCAGAAAAAATAAATAAATAAAAGTATGACTCAAATATAAAAAAGAAATTTTGAAACGCTTATTCTGTATCCATGAAATATGTCATTGGTATTTTAATAGGGACTGTGTTGAATCTATAAATTACTTTGGGTAGTATAGACATTTTGATGATGTTAATTCTTCCACTATACATCCTTCCATTTATTTGTGTCTTTCTTAATTTCTTTCTTCACTATTGTGTAGTTTTCTGAGTACAGGTCTTTCACCTTCTTGATTAGGTTTACCTCAAATTTCACACTATTGACTAAGATATATCCATTTAGTAGAACTCTAGGCATCTGTGAAAGAAATGAGAACATTCTAGATATACTGCAATGGAAAGATGCCTGTGATTGAGATCTATCTATCACCTGTCTATCTATCTATCTATCTATCTATCTATCTATCTATCTATCATCTATCTATCTATCTATCTATATCTATCATTATCATCATCTCTCTATATTTATCTCTACACAATTTTTTGATATTTTCAGAAATAAATAATAGAATAAAAAATTAATGAAAACAGTGACCTTTAGGAAATGGAAGGGAAGAGGGATAAAGGGACAGAGATTAAGTTTGACATCTTTGAATTTACCTTATTTGATGTTGAAACCATGTATTTTCATGTATCATCAAAACAATAATCATAAATTCCAAAAACTTGCAGACAAATGGAAACAAATTAACCAATGTCAGTATGAAGCTAATAGAATCAATACACAAAGAAGAATGATCTCAACTGATTTTAAACACATACCTTTGGTTATAATCCAGTGAATAATATCCTAAATGGAGGCAGGGAAGGAGAACTGCCAAAAAAAAGACTAAATTGCATGCAATAGTTGTTTTTTAGTTACATTGTTGTTATTTTTATTGTTGCTTTGAAACTATTTATATACATAATAGTTATGGTAGACTGAAAAATGGTAACCAAGTTTTATCTCTGGAACCTGAGAATGTTAGTTTACATAGTGAAAGAAACTCTGCAGATGTAATTAAGATCTTGAGATAAGATTACCCTGGATTATCTGAATGTGCTCTCTGTAATCATAAGGGCCCTTTCAACAAGGGAACAGAAGGTCAGAAAATAGAGATGATATGTTACTTCGAAGACAGAGAGAGGTAACCAGAATCCAAAGGATATAGTGAGTTGCAGGAAGCTGGAAAACAAACAAACAAAAACACCACAAACTCTTCACTCCCTGGAAACATAAAAGAATGCAGCTTTGGGAATTCATTTAGGACCTTTGGATCAGAGCTGTAAGATGATAAATTTGCATGGTTTTTAGCCTCTAAACTTAAGCCATTTTGTTACATCAGCAATAGGAAACTAATATAATAAATTAAAGATGTTAAGTATACACTCAGACAGTTTAAATGAAAACTTTGTAATTTTAATTATAGTTGGAAATATCAATATAAATTTATATATTTTTTCTCTTTCTAAAATACATGCAGTTCCTTGCTCAGTCTAATGAAAATTTCTAGGAATAATGTAAAAAAGAGCACTCAGAGCGCCTGGATTTTGGTCTCTAAATTCAATTTTCCAGTAAATGGGAAATGACCGAGTCCTGTCTTGGGGTGAGAAACATAAAAGATGAGCCTAGATTTTTATTTTGTTCATAAAACAAGGAAAGAATCAAAGATGCTTTAGGGTCTTTTCCAAAGGACACAAAAGCAAATGAGAAAGGACTTCCACTGGTCAAGGAAGAAACTATATGTATCTCAAAACGACTGTATTAATGTCAAGGATATCAAAATCTATGAATATCTAATGATACCAGCATGCCAAAACAACAGCAAAATGAAAGAACTAAACTGAAAAAACTCAATGACTGCTAAAATCATTAAGTGAAATATGTCGAGAAAATTTAAAGCAGATGGATCAATATGACAACACCTGGACACTGATCAGTCTCGACTTGGAACAGTCAGACATGATTTGCCTCTTGATGAGGCGCACCAGGAAGCCCACAGTGCCAATCTATGAATTATTCTTACCCTGTTCCCAAATAAATTTTAAAAATGAACCCAAATATAATGAAGCCTCTGGAATTAACTAGCAATTTCCAGAAAATATGAAGTTAGAGAATACTGTTAAATGGCACCTGGATGCAATCACCTAAATATACAATGTAAAAAAAAAAAAATGTACAAGACAGATGACCTAGTTTTCTCCTGTCCAAAATGTCCCTAAGCTATCTGGGCCACACCAGAAGGTCCTTGAATTTTGATCCTGCCACAAATATCCATGAACATATTTAGTCCATGCCAAATGATCCTTGTCCTTGTTTTGGTCCTGTCCAACATGTTCATGCGTAGAAAACATTTGTGGGTTCAAATAGTCCTTAACATTTATTTCCATATTTTAATTTACAGGAATAATATGTGAAGGTGATTTCCTTGGTCCAATAATTGTGCCATGGCTGTACTACCAAAAGTAACCATTCTTGCTTCTGTAACCCAGCTGGTAGATGGTTCCGCATGAACCAAATGTCTCTGTGGATGTTGTGAACAGGACCAAATATTTGCTCATCCACTGAGTAGATGATATGGGATGGAGGGAGAGGGAGAAACGCTACAGATTAAGATATTTAAGAGTCATGTCATATTTATTCAATGGATAGACTTTTTCCAGATTCTGTCTGAAAAAAAATACATATATATATATTTAAAAGGGTGTTTTGAGACAGTCAAGGGATATTAAACACAATCTTGTTATTTAATATTATATTAAGGAAATTTTGTTAATATCACAAGGAGTAATTCATGGTATCATGGTTATGTTTTTTATCATGCTGTCTGGTAGAGATAATATGAAGCGTTTACAGAGGATATGATACAATGTCTGGAATTTACTTAAGACACTAAAAAACAAAGAATGTGAGTTTGTTTTTTTATCCTTACCCAAGGACACACTTATTGATTTTAGAGAGAGGAGAAGGGAGGGAGAGAGAGAGAGAGAAACATGGATTGATTGTTTTCCCCACATACCCCAACAGGGACCAAACCCACAACCCAGGTATGTGCCCTGACCAGAATTGAACCTGTGACCTTTCAGTTTAGAGGGCCATGCTCCAACCAACTCTGCCATACCAGCCAGGTGGGAGCGAGTTGTTTTTTTTTGAAAGTGAGAGGAAGGATAGGGCAATGATGAATGGCAAGCTATCGTTTTTTTGAAGTTGTGTGATGGATATATATGAGCTTATTAAACCATTCCTTTTACTTTTATGTGCATTTAATATTTTCCAGGAAATTATGATAAGCTTCAAAAGTAATATGAAATTTACTCTAGTACACAGATGATGACTGAGCCTACAGAGTCCCATGATTCAGAGCGTGGCAGCCATAGTTTTGTCCTGGGAAACATTTTAAAGTAGATAAAGTTAAATATCTAGAAAATACTTTTCTAAAAAAAAATATTGTGATGCAATTGGCATAGAATGCTGTAAGTTTAAAGTGTACAACTTGTTGATTTGACACATTTTTGCATTGCAATTTGATTACATCCATGGCATAAGTTAACACCTCCATTAGGACATATAATTATTATTTAGTGTGGTGAGAATATTTAATATCTGGTTCCTTAGCAAATTTGAAATACATTATTCAAACACTATACTGTGTGTCAGATCTCTAGAACTAACTCATGGAGTCGCAACTTCTTACCCTTCAACCACAACTCCCTAATTCCCACACTCCCACCCCCTGGTAACTATATTCTATTCTCTGTTGTTATTTGTTCAGCGTTTTTAGATTTTACATGTTCTCAATATCATAACTTATCTCACTTAGCATAATACCCTCAAGGTTTATCCGTGATGTAGGAAATGCAGGGTACACACCCAGGTTGAGGGAGTTCAATCCCCAAGGGGTTCTCGTACAGGTCAGGGCATGTATAAAAAGACAACCAATAAATGTTTCTTTCTCACATCGATGGTTCTCTCTCTCTCTCTTTCTCTCCTCCTTTCTTTCTCTCAAAGCAATGAAAAAAATGTCCTTGAGTGAGGATTTAAAATACCAGAAAAAATATGTGTGTATGTGTGTGTGTGCATTTTGGAGGGATCTAAGAATTAAACATAAAAAAAAGAAACAAAAATACTAGAGGAACATGTGGGGTTTTTTTTATTTTTAATTTTTAAGAAATTTTTTTATTGTTCAATTACTCTTATCCCTGTTCCCCCCCATTACTCTTCCCTGCCCTACCCACCCCCACCTTCCACTTTCAATCCTCCTCCCCCACTCTCTTTGTCCATGGGTCCTTATATATGTTCCTTGACTTAACCCTCCCCCTTCTTTCCCCTGCCCCTGTTATCCCCCCACCCCACCCCGTCCACTGTCAGTTGTTCTTTATTTCCATGTCTCTGGTTCTATTTTGTTCACTTGTTTGTTTTGTTGATTGAGTTCCACCCATAGGTGAGATCATATAGTATCTGTCTTTCTCTGACTGGCTTATTTCACTTAGCATAATGCTCTCTGGTTCCATCCATGCTGTTGTGAAGGGTAGGATCTCCTTCTTTCTTTTTGCTGTGTAGTATTCCACTGTGTAAAGGTACCACAGTTTTTCGATCCACTCATTTACTGATGGGCACTTAGACTGTTCCCAGAACTTGGCTATTGTAAATTGTGCTGCTATGAACATTGGTGGCACAGGTTCTTTTGAATTGGTGTTTCCAGATTCTTAGGGTATAATCCCAGCAGTGGAATAGCTAGATCAAAAGGCAGTTCCATTCATAGCAGGGGAGTCTTTTTAAGGAGGCTAGGAAACCTTGAAGCTGTTAAAAAAAAAAAAAAAAAAGACTAGTATGTTTGCATACACTAAAGAATACTAATACAAACTACTGGTAAGTATTGGGGAAAATCCTAAATTAAATTAGAAGCAAATGTCAAACTGGGAAAGAATATTAAAATAGTTACAATTTATATCCAAAACAAAGGTGATGTTTTCAACAAAAGAAAACTACAGTATACATAAGAAAGAAGTTCCACAAGTCATGAAAAAAAACCATGGTCAAAGAATGTTAGTGGGCAAAAAGGGGAACACTAAATTAGCTTAGTCTGACACATATAGTTAGCCTGATGAGAACTGAAACTAGAAACTTAAAAAAACTGTAAAATTGGCAAAGATAAAAAGCAATTGATAATACACCGTCTGCAAGCATGTGACAGAATGGACAACCTTATGTGTTACTGGTGGGAACATAAACTGTTAAACTTGTCAATTTGAAAATATAAATACAAATAATGTACCTAGAATTTGACAGAAATTTTAATGTACTCATTGTACAAACATACATATGTCTCTAATATTATATGTTATGTATGTCTGTGTATACTGAGGATTTTCACTGAAATATTTTTATAGTAGCAGAAAGGTGGAAACAACCTGAGCGTGGAATAGTAGAGAACTAGGTCAATTCATCAAAACAAAACAAAATGAAACAATGCTGAACAACCATGCAATGGAATACTGTGCACTTACTTAAAAGAATAAGGTCCTCATATATGTTCTGATTTCAAACATCTCAGAAATATATTGTTAAATGCAGGTGGGGGAGGAGGGGGGATGACAAATGGAAGAACAGTGCTAGCATGTGTCTGAAAAGTACATGTAATAGCACTGAAAGAACATACAAAAATAACTAATAGTAATGTGTATTACCTTAAGCAGGATATCTGGGGGATGGTGAGTAGGAAGAAGATATTGATTTTTAACTGCATATGTTAGTTTCTTTTGAATTGTGTACATATGCATATATTAACTATTCCAAAACTTAAACATAAAGTAGTATTTCTAATGGGTTGATAAGGATAAGAAAAAGAAAAATAATTCAAAAATTATCTCCTTCTGTAATATCACTACTGATCGGAGGTGTTTTTAGATGACCGGAACAGAGGCCTGGGCCCAGTGTGAGATTTCACTGGGCATTGTGGGTGCTTGGCTAATCTGAATCTGTTGCTGGGCTCCTGGAGGAAGCTGGTCTCTCTGCTTCCACAGAGGACCTCTGGGGGGCAGTGTTTCCTAACGCCACTGCCAGCCATGCAGTATCGGTTCTGGCCTTATCAAAATATCCTTTGAGTCATATTTTCATTATTACTATTATTATTTTACATATTCAATTCACTCCCTGTTGTTGAAGCTACTTCTCTAGTTCTCTGTTTATTCTTCTAGCTTTGTAGATTTTAAGCCTGAGGGTTTTTAGAGATTTTTCGATCCCATCTCTGTCCATTAGCACCCTCTGTAGCTACTTGAGCTTCCTTCCCTCACACTTTCTGCTTTTCCCTCTGCTGGCTGCCGTCTGCAGCCCTCCTGCCTGTCCTTTTCTTCATCTTCACTTCATCTCCTGGCCACTCCTAGGCAATTTCTGCTCACTTTCTTACACAGCAACACGAATATAGAGGAATTACTTACTTAGGGTGAGGTTCATGGTCATCAACATTTCCAGGAAAAGTGAGGGGATAGGATTGTCAGCATGTTCAGAGTTATCCAATTCCTGTTACCAAGACAGTCAGGAATGTTCCATGAACAATTTAGCTTTTAATTCATCTTAGTCTGCTTCCCACTGTGTTTCTTGTTCCTCTCATCTCTGTTGAAGAAACATTTCATAGTACTGGCAGAATAGGTACAAGTGACTTATATACTTTTCCCTAATTAATATGTCCAGTTTTCCACTGTATAATGTTAACTCTATTATCTGTAATTACATAGATTTCTTCTCTAAAGTCCCTCTCTGCTCCATGTTGCCCACTCGCAGGATTTAGTAATTGGGTATATGTGTTCTATATTTGTTGGTTCATTTAGTTATTCACAGTTTTTCTTCCAACACATATTTATGGAACATCTACTAGTGTGGTGCTGGTCAAGTCAAGTATAAATCTGCAATTAGTTATTGAGATTTGACTTCCTTGAAAGATGTAAGTCCATCTTGTTCATTGTTCATTCTCATTGCATATCATTTTTGTTGTTTATCTTCTACCACAGTGTTTAGATCGAGTTCCCTGAAAGCAGTTCCTGAGATGGAGATTGATGTGTAAGATATTTGTTAAGGAAATGCCCTTAGGTGAGGCTGGTACAGGAGTGGCGGGAGCAGAGTAGAATGTAAGGAAATGCATGGATGTGATATCAGGCAAAGGCCCTTGCGGTGTGGCTTCAGTCTGATCCTGACATGCAGCTCACGGTGTTGTATCTCAGAGCTCTCCTGTCCCTGCGGCCTTCAGTTGACCTTGTACCCTACACACAGTGACCTAGACCTAGTTAAACAGATATTTGTTAAATAAATGAACAGACATGTTGGGGAATATCATGGGGCTGAGACTCTAATCATAGGTTAAGGCAAGGAGGAGTGTGGTCAAAGCTGTGAAAGCAGTGAAAATCACATGCTGTTGAGTTTAGAGGAAGAACAGACTTCTTTCCTATCATTTTTTCATAGAGTTATGGTAGTATTAGAAAAAGCTCTCAAGATGTACTTGACAATCTCAAATATATATAGTTCAGAATCCAGAATAATAACTAGGACATGTCAACTGGACTTTTCCTCAGGGCCTCCGAATTAGAGGACACGAATCTTTTAATTATTTGAAGGAATATAGGTAATTATGTGGGCCTTTTTTTTAGCACATACTCTTTCACTGAGATTAATGTGCAACTAGCAATACGATAGTGTTAATAATACCTTTCTGATAACTACATTGTGCCTTAAAAAACTGACATGATGGTGTGCCGAGGTTCCTAGGATGGCTCGATGGGAATGTGTCCTGCTCTAAACAAACAGAAGAGGATTTCCCATTGTGCCATGCTTCCACACCGTCGCTGTTCTATTAACCCTGCCTGCAGTGAGCTTCTACTATTCTTAATTTGGTTCTGCTTCGCTCATCATTCAAGGCCTTTGCTGAGATGTTTTCTTGCATATCACAGCAAAAGCACAAGCAATAGCAACAGCCACAAAATAGGTAATTTCTACGTCAAAATTACAAATATTTGTGCAGCAAGAAAGAGAAGTGACAATCTACAGAATGGGCAAAAGTATTTGCAAATCGTATATCTGATGAGGAACATCTATACAGAATATATAAGTAACTCTTATGACTCAATAATAAAAAGACAAAAAAATATGATTAAAAATGACTAAAGGGTCTGAACAGACATTTCTCCAAAGAAGATATACAAATAGCTACAAGCACGGGACATATATGTTCAATGTTGCTAGTTCCAGAGAATGCAAATCCAGACTACAGCTTCACAACCACTAAGCTGGTTATAAACAAAGAGAAGGACAATAACAAATGTTGGTGAGGAGGTGGAGAAACTGGAACCCTCTGACATTGCCAGTGGGGACATGAAATGATGCAGCCACCTCAGAAGAGAGTTGGACAATTCCTTGAAAAGTTAAACATAGAGTTACCTTAAGATCCAGAAATTTCATTCTTAGGTATATACTTAAGAAACAAAAACATGTTCACACAAAAACTAGTACATAGAAATGTTCTCAAAGCATTAGTTACAGTAGCCCCAAAGTGAAAATAACCCAAATATCCATCAACTGATGGATGAACAGATAAAATCAAGCATCTCTATACAATGGAAAGTTATTCAGCAATAAAAATAAGTAAAGTAATAGTACATGTTACAACAGAATAGGTCTTAAAAACACTATACTAAGGAAAGAAGTCAGTCACAAAAGATCACATATTGTGTACTTCTATGTACATGAAATTTTTGGAATAGAGAAATCTATAGACACAGAAACTAGATTAGTGAGTGCTTGGTGGGGCGGAGTGAAAGGTGGTAGGAGATGATGAGTGGCAACTAATGGCAATGGGTTCCTTTTAGAGAAGACCAAAATGTTCTAAAATATGATTTTGATGATTGGTCACACAACCATGCAAATATAGTAAACATTGAATTCTGAACTTTAAATGAGTAGATTGTGTGCTTTGTCAGTTATACCTCAATAATATTTCAATAAAACTGTTTGGAAAAAAAAAGCCCTAAGCTTAAATGTGGCCTCTAGAAAAATTTCCCTGAAACCTCAGCTTGAGCCCATTATTGTTGGTTCATGTATTTATGTTATTAGTTATATTGCATTAAAGTTGCTTGTATGGCTGCCTTTACCAGTAAACTTAAAGTTCCTCAATATCAGATATTCTCCTCCTCCTCCTCCTCCTCCTCCACCTCCTCCTTCTCCTTCCCCAGACTCTAGCATAGTTCCTAATGTACAGGAAGCAAACAACTGAACCAAGCTACAGGGAGGAGCAAAAGCAGGGTTACAGTTGTTCTTATGGAAAATAATAACACAAGAATAAACTGTATTTCCTGTACATACAACTGTACAGTATTCCTTACATTCATACAGCCTTTTGAAGCTATTTTAAAATTTTACAATGTTAAAAACAATTTCAAAATACTTATGGAAAAGAAAAATTCCTCCCTAAACATTAGAAAATTTCATGTGCAATTCTCTGTTTGTTTGTTTAACGGGGGAAAGGTTTTGCCTTGATTGATAAAGACAAGTAACAAGACCAGATAATCAATATTTGCGTATAAAAAGCAACAGAACACACTGGGTCATTAATATTACCATTTTATGAAGAAAAAAAATCAGACCACACTCCTTTTACTTTCTTGTCATAATATAGACCTTATAAATGTAAAAACACCTTATGATTATTTTATCTTTTGTTAAGCACCATTAAGCTTTTCAAACATTGTTAATCTGCTCTTTTTCTTGCATCTGTATACTTGAGTGAAAGAGGTAGATTACTTAAATATAATTATATGGTTTTACTAAAAGCTTTCATTGTCATCTTAGTTACATTAATAACACCAGACTATAGTTTGGTATGAGTTTTGAGGACAGATTTAAGTAACACTTATAAACTGGTTTTACATGTATAATGATGCTTGAAGAAAATAGAAGGACTTTATCTCATTGATTTTCAAGGGTTTTTGAACTGAACTTTTTTTAACCAAAATCTTATTCAAAATCCAGTATATATATCATATAAAAATAGAGTTGCTCTGCTTATTGGGGATTGAAAAAGAGGGTCAAGAGACCCAACCTCTAGCCACAGTAGTCCCCTGGGGCACCTCCAAAGATTGCTTAAGGCTCCTTAGGGTAAAAACCACTGTCTTAGTTGGGTGAAAAGTAGGTCTGTACATCTCCCTGCACCTGGGAATTATATTTTTTATAGTAACTAATTACCTTGAACTCAGCGAAGTTAATGGCATTTTGCTAACTGATTATCAAACACTGTCACCTACCTCATATGCATGTTTTTTTTGAAGGCATTCACTTTTAATTTTTTTATTTTGTTATTGTTATTTGATTCTAGTTGTCCCAGTTTTTCCCATTTTGCCCTTCTCTGCCCAGTCTACTGGCCCATTCCCACAGTCAACCCCACACCATTGTCCATGTTCATGGACATGTCATTCGTACATGTTCTTCAACTAGTTCTTTCCTCTTCATTCCACCATTATCCCCCTTCCCCCTCCTCTCTGACTGCTGTCAACCTGTTCCACGTTTCTATGTCTCTGGTTCTATTTTGCTCATTAGATTCCTCTTATAGGTAAGATCTTATGGTATTTGCCTTTCATTGACTAGCTTATTTCACTTAACGTAATATTCTCCAGTTCCATCCATGCTGTCACAAAAAGGTAAGAACTGCCTTTGACTCAGCAATTCCACTGATGGGAATATACTGTAAAGATTCCAAAACAACAATTCTAAAGAACCTATGCACCCCAATGTTCATAGCAGTGCTATTTATAACAGCCAAGTGCTGGAAACAACCTAAGTGCCCATCAGTAAAAAAGTGGATCAAAAAACTGTGGTACATTGACACAATGGAATACTAAGCAGCAGGAAGAAAGAAGGAACTTGTATGCATAATGTTTTACATAGACTACTCGGTGATATACTGGGGTGATGCAGACATAAAAGATATGGGTTGCATGAAATTTCTGGCTAGAGCTAAAGTGCCAATTTTTGCAAATGATTGACTTGAAAACAAGACAATTCAAGTACAATTATTATTATTCCTTTTGTTTTTCTTCATTAAAAACCCTAATTGGAGACCTAGAGAAAGGAGTGGAATGACAGCTGGCACAGGGATTGCTTATAACCTAAATATGACTTGGGGAGTGGGTGCAGGGAGTGAACAGTGCCCATCCACTTAGTCTTACTACCTTCATTCTGATCTCGATCTCTGTCTCACTCTCAATATTTCTTTTGGATTACATACTGATATATCTGTCATAGCTCTGCTAACTAACCACAATAGAATCTTCAACAAGACCTTTAGCTTTCACTTGTGTCCTCATCTAAGCAATAAAAATAATTGTGCTGCCTTCCTCATGGGGTCATGTGATGGCTAAATGGTACAGTCTCCATTAAGGACTTAGCAGAATGGCCTGTAGTTAGGGTTTAGTGAATATTAATGATTGATCTTTTAATTAGCTGTTTCCTTTTTTCTTTTTCTTCCCTACTTCCTTATGTTTCATTTTAACATCTCTTATTTATACTTATGAAGAAAATGTTAAGCATTTTTTACTTTTCAGGGTTGTGGTTTAGATGTGTTTTAATAAAATAATAATTTATAAGGGAAAAACAAAACACTCTTACTTATAAATATCTATGTTATTAAAAACTAAAGTACACAAAATAGCAAAATATTGACACAAATTAACAAACAATGATCTTCTGTGTACTGTGACTTTACACTTTAAAGTCCTAGATTAAACAGTTTTTGCAGGAGTTATTCACCTTTAATAGAGAAAGAAAATTATTTTATAAATAAGGGGAAAATAAAGACTTAATATTTGCTTTTGGAGGATCATTTATAGACAAAATTTTATTAATAATTAAAAGTTACAATTTTGGTAAGTCTTTAAGAGTTATCTTCTAACATTATTGTTGTTGCTGAATATCTAAAGGGAAAAGTAATTTTTTTTCAGTCTAAGTAACTTATTCAAGATCAGGAGGTGCTGAGCCAGCCACGGGACTGAGATGGGGACTCTGAGTTTATCATCCCTGCTCTACAGGATGCGTCTTTCCTGGGCAAGGTTTCCAGGGCCTGTTCAAATCACAATCCCTGTATTTTCCCAAGTTTTATTTGTACTCATGGTTCATCCTCTTCCACAGGTGATCCTTTGCAAAAACGCCTATAACTAGATTTTAGGCTTTTTAATTTCATTAGTATTTCTATCATTAAAAAATTACACAAGCTTTTTATTAATTTTTTTATTCTATTTTCCATTATCATTTATGCCCCTTATACCATCTTCCACCTCTACTTACCCCCCTTCCCCACTGCAGTCACCACAATATGGTCCATGTCCATGAGTCCTTTTTCTTTTTTGATTGGCCCTTCCACCTTAAGCCAACACACTTGATCACATGATTTCCCTTACTTTTGTAGGTATTAAAAAAGAAATAACGGTTCAAAATTGGTAGATGGGGCAGGCTTACATTAGAGTGTTTTAAGTGTATTTAAAACATTTGAAATAAAGGAAGGAAAGAATTTAGAGGTGAAGCTGCTGCTAATATCAGTGGAGTGAAGATTGAAAAGGGGGTAGAGCCAAGCCTCTGGGGGAAGGAGAAGGTTAGTGGTGCAGATGTTGAACTTTGGAACAATTTTAAGTTCATCTTTCTGGTAATGAGGGTCCTAAAACCTACACTGGCTGCTGTCCGAGGATATGCCTTCACTTCTAAAGTGAGGAATCCTACAGGAAAGAAACTGGCCATACAGGATGGAGGAGGAAGGATAACTTCCTACTTACCTCAGGAAAGCTTCTAAGGATGGCTTTAATCCTGCTATATATGAATTTTCTCCACAAGGTTATTGTAGAAGATATCGCAAGAGTAAACAGATCTCTGTGGTTGTGAAAACCAAATCAAGTATCAGATTTTTCTGAGATATTTCTGTTATTTTGGGTGCGTATTTCCATAGACACACATTCAACATACACATACACACACTCACATGCACACATATATGCAATCTGCCCTCAAAATATTTGTCATTTTAGACATATATAATTTGTAGTTTTCTACCAGTGACAGTCATTCTTCTGTGAAATATTGAAGTAGTTTAGTGTCTTTCCTTCACTGGATTTTGTCCTAAAAACACTGTAAGAACCTGTGGAAATCTTTTGCTCCAATGTGGGTCTCTTATAGATAGCTTATGTATGGGTCATGTTTTCTTACTTATTTGGCCACTCTATCTCTTTTGATTGGGGTATTTAGTCCATTTACATTTAAGTTTATTATAGAAAGGTACTTATTTATTGCCATTTTTATATTGTACCTATGCTTTTCTCTATCTCTATTTCTTCTTCTTATAGAAGGTCTTTTAACATTTCTTGCAATGCTGGTTGGGTGGTCATGGATTCCTTTAACCTTTATCTGGGAAGCTCTTTATTTGGTCTTCGATTTTAAATTACAGCCCTGCTGCGTAGAGCCATCTAGGCTGCAAGTTCTTGGTGTTCGTTACTCTGAATATTTTCTATCAGTTTCTTTTGGCTTCGAGTGTATCTGTTGAGAAATCAGCTGAGATTCCAATGGGGGTTCCCTTGTACGTAATTGTCTCCTGCTGCCTTTAATATTCTCTCTTTGACTTCAAGTTTTGCCATTTTAATTGTAATGTGTCTTGATGTAGTTCTCTTTGGGTTCATCTTTTGACCCAGTGATTCTATTTTCTAGGAATGTACCCCACAGATCCCAAAAAACCCGTTCAAAAAATATATATGCGCCCCTATGTTTATAGCAGTGCTATTTATAATAGCTGAGATTTGGAAGCAGTCTGAGTGCCCATCAGTGGATGAGTGGATAAAAAAAGCTGTGGTACAGTTACACGATGGAATACTGTGCAGTGAAAAAAGAAGAAACTCTTACATTTTGTAACAGCATGGATGGATCTGGAGAAAACTATGCTAAGTGAGTTAAGCCAGTCACTGAAAGGAAAATACCACATGACCTCACTTGTATGTGAAGTCTGATGAATACAATAAACTAAGTAACAAGACAGTAAGGGAGGCTTAGATACAGGGAACAGACTGACAGCTGCTGGAAAGGAGGAGGGGGGACTGGGATGAAAGACAGTGAAGGGATTAAACAAAGAACCTTTATGCACAACCTATGGACATGGGCAGCAGTATGGGGATTGGCTTGGAGTGGGGAGAGGGTGGGGCTGGGTGGAAGTGGAGAAAGGGAAAAATGTGAACAACTGTAAGAGCATAAACAATAAAAATAAAACTAACTAACTAAATAAATAAATAACACCGAAAGAACTTCATTATATCTCACTTCTCATCACAGGCCATCTTGTCATTTGAGTGACACATAAACCAAGAATAGGCATAGAATGGTATAATAGATAGCATAATTTCCTTTCTCCATTAACATTAATTTACATGTTTTAAATATATCCAGTTATTTTTTGGGCCTGTTAAATTATAGCAACTAAAGCCCCTTTCTCTCTGATCTCCTAAATGGCACATGCCCATATGACCAGCATGAATATTAATGCTTCTCTCCTGGTCATGCCGCTTCAACACGCCTGATGTTCACTAATTGATGTAACCACTTAGTTCTGCTAGACAAGGTCAAGATGACTATATATTGTGGAAAATTCTGGAAAGAGAGTAGAATAAAAATTATATTGCCTTTTTTTAGAGCATGAGTAATCTCAAGAGTGTTAAGTGTCTAATGTTGCTTAATGGAAAAATCCGCGATACAGTTCAATCTAAATGAAATCAGAATGTAAGTTAGGGTGCTCCTTCAAAACAGCATCTTAAGTAGGTACTTACGCATCTCTGAGCTCAACGCCCCCCCCCCGGCACCATGCAGCCCCAGAGCTTGTTACACAGTTTCGTATTCCTTGAATGGAAATGACCCCATGCTGTGTTTTCCCTTTCCCAGCTGTGGCCGTACTAGTTAGTAGTCTCGTCATAATGTAATAACCACAACTATAGGGAAACACTGGCTGATGTACTAGGTTGCAAAGGGAACAGATATCAGTATTTTTCCAGACTTCATTCCATCACTCTTTTTGTTTTAGTGTTGAAAGAATCTAAGTTTATAGGTGAAAACAGCCTCTGAAAAGTGCTTGCACAGATAGGGCTATGTCACTTGTCTTATCCTGTTGAATTTTCATCATCTGGGTACTCACAAAGAGTCACAAACTTGGGAATTGTGTGTTGAAATCTGAGGAAAGCATCATACTCTGAGCAAGAGCCTAGAGCACTACTGATTCTAGAATGCCTCCCATATTTAACTGATATTGTAATGAAGCAGGCATTAAAGAAACGTTTCTGTTCTGTATCTTGCAATCATCTTACTCCTTTCAAAAACTGATTATTTATAATGTTTTGGGAATTTTCATTAAGAAAATGCTTCTTGCTGCTTAGAGAGAGTTATTACTACTGCTTCTTATATTATGGTCCCCTAAATTGTCTCAGTGCAGGTACAAAGTCTTTTAATTTTGAAATGCCAATTATACCCCCAATCTGTAAAAACTATCTGGTCCATTCTTTTCATTTTTCTGAAACTTGTCCCTGGGAAGTTAACTAACTCCCTCCAAGTTCTTTATCTGCAGAGTGATATAAACGAACATGGCTAATGATGGCAACAGATACTTTCAAATGGACTGTAGCTTCTCTTACAGTGACATAGTCTAGCCAGAGAAAATGCCTGTGCAGCATCCCATGATATCCTACCAGTGTTTATAGCACCAGGAAGATATCTTAAGGATTAGAGCATATTTAATTTAATTATATCATTTAGCCAACTCCAACTATTTAATTGCATGAAGTTGTCTTCCCATTGGATGTCTCCTTCACATATAAGGAATTCTTTCTTCCTCACTTTTACCTGGTATTATTAAAGAAGAGATCTCTGCTCAAAGAAGTGAGCCTTGCTCCAAAGACCTCTGTGAAAACCATATAATCTAAACAGTGGTAAGAACAATGGGAAAAAAAACTTACTAATTTTAATCAGACTTTTTTTATTATTGCTATTGCCTAGGCCGATTCCCATTAACCCTGCCGACAGCTTATCTTTACCTAGTGTTTATGCTTTGTGAGTGCTGAGAATGTTTTGGATATAGTTTGAAGAAGAGTTATGGCAGCAGTCTCAGGTCATCACAAGGTAGGCAGAAATGTATAACCTGTATTGTTTCCCTGTTTCTGAAGAATAAATAATTATTGTTTTGCATCAAAAAGATCAGGATTGTGTCCAGGCTTTGACAATAAAACAGTTCATGTTTTAAGGATGGAGGATTTGAAGTGTTTACCATTTTACCCTCACTGGTTACTAGGTCTCAGCATGAAATGTCTCTGAATCCTACTTCTGACTACTGCTGCAGTACCGCCTTATCGTTCTTTAACTATCTGAGATATTCCAGTCATTGTTCTTATCAATACTTATGAAGCATTTTTATATTAAATTCTTTCAAAATTCCTCTCATGATGAAGCATGATGAAGTTGCCTGCATAGAAAAAGGAAACAAAATGTGTTTGAAGATACGTGAATAGGTGAAGCCTTATTGATACTGTGCTAAGTACTTAGTCACACAAACAAAATAATGTTTAAAATTCAAGGAAGATAGGAAAGAAAGTTGTTCAATGCATTCAGTAAATATTTGTAAACCAAACCACGGCATTTTGGTCCTAATGTGGAACACCCAGGAAGTGTACCTTTGACCTACCAAAGGACTCTGAACTTTTTTAAGAGCTTTAAATTTTGCTTCAAGAAATAAACTAAATCATTTGTCAGCTATATCATTCATAATAAGCACTACTTTTTTGAAAAGCGCAAAATAAAACCAACAATGGATAAAATGGAACAGTTTAAAATTTGTAAAATTTTGCAAAGTTTTACAAAATTGGTAAAAGAAAAAATAATGAAAGGTGTGCTCTAAGTTATTTTTAAAAATATGTGTGTATGTGATAGAAATAATCTATCAAACACTGACATTGGTCAGATATGCCTATCTTAAAAACATTATCTACAGAAAATAATGGAAAAATAAAGTTGTCCTGACAAAATTTCTGCTTGCCAAATTTGACCTCAGAAACTTGGAATCAACAGGAACATTGACCTCAAAAGGAAACAAATGACCGTCATCACAATTATAACTTGATATGGACAAAATCAAATGACTGAATCAAATCCTTTTCATATAATTAACATTAGAAATAATGAATCCAAATGAAAATATTCAATTGAATGAATGATCATGGAATTTAAAATTATTTAATTTTATTTCCAATGAATTACATTGTTTTTATGATTTTAATTTTAAGGAATATTTTCTCACTTAAAATTTATCCACATTGGTATAGTTATTATTAAAAGATTTATGTCTGTCAACCAGGGTCACCCTTGGGGCTCAAAGTGGAGAAGTCAAAATATACTGTACTCTTTGTCATCTTCCTCTCCCCTTTGTCTTTATACTTGTAAGCTTAGATTCCTAAAAAGGACAGTGTGACCAAGTGCTTTATGTCCTTATCCCTTTTTAATCCACGGAACAAACTCATCAATTCATTCAACAAATGTTTATTGATTATCTTTACTTTTTAAGCCACTGTATTCAGGTTTGGGTATATAAAGATAAATGAGGCAAATGTAGTCTCTGACCTCCAAGAATTAAACAGGACAGCACATTGTGGTGAGTGTCTAGAATTGGGAAGTCAAGGATAGCATAAAGGTAGGACACCTCTCCTGAACTTTGAGAGTCTAAAAAGGCTTTCAATAGAAAGTGACTTTTAAGTTAGAGTTAAATAATTAACTAGAGCAAAATGGAAGTGTTGGAGAAGGGTAGGAGTAGAATACAAGCACCTCAGGCACAAGAAAGTACTTGTTCAAAAGCCAGCTAGGGAGAGGTTGGCACCTGCAATGCCGGATCTTGAAGAGACTCCAGGGAGATCATAAGGAGCATGGGGGAATCCTTTTAAGGACTTTGGGCTTACCTTGAGCCCTTACTGAAATATTTTAGTTAAGATATTAGTAGAATCACACTTTAATTTACCTGCATGCTAAAGATTGATTGAGCATTGGGGAGCAGGAAATAGTAGCAAGATGGAAGGAAAGGAGACCAAGTCGGAGACTCTTGTGATTACCTACACCAAAGGTGGTGGCGACCTGGAGTAGAACCTGTTGGTTTTAGTGATTAAGTAAGTGTAAGGGATGAAAGACTATACAACGTTAGATAAGTTTAGGGTTTCTGTTTTGAATGCTGAGAAGATGGAGTACAAAGGAGATAGGACTCACATGTGTAATAAACATAGTGGAATAAAGAGAGCACTTGGAAATTAGGCAGATCAGAGTTTGTGTTCCAGCTTCATCCCTATTATTATTTGGCCTAGTTGTTTATTCTATTTAAACCTTACCTGTTTGATCACCCATAAAGTAGGGAGAACAGAGGTACCTCCTCCACGTGGCTATGAGGAATAAATGAGGTAATATTTGTAACAACTAGACCAGTGTCTAGCAATAGTGTTTGCTATTAATAACATTGGTTGTAATAATAGTAGTAAAGTATTTCGGATGGTAGAGATTCTGATTTCTTATGCAGATTTCTTATAACTTCTGCAGAAGGCACTGCGATTTATGATTTTCTTTTTAATGGCCTGAGAATGCTTCTTTAGAAAACTGTATGTGTATTTTTTAGTTATAATATTTTTTTATTTTTAAATTACAATTGATCTACAATAGTATATTAGTTTCAGGGGTAGCACCCCATGATTAGACATTTATATAACTTACTGTGTGATCACCCCCATAAATCTAGTGCCTATCTTGACACCATACATAGTTATTGTAATATTATTATATTTCCTATGATGTTCTTTATATCTCTGTGACTGTTCTGTAACTACCAATCTGTATTTTTAAACCCCTTCACCTTTTGCACCCATCACTTCAAACCAGCATCCGAACTGGTAACCATCAAAATCTGTGGGTCTGTTTGTGGTCTGCTTGTTTGTTTATTTTGTTTTTTTAGATTCCACATGCAAGTGAAATCATATGGCATTTGCTGCTCACTGTCTGACTTATTACACTCAGAACAATATCTTCCATATTCGTTCATGTTGTTGCAGATGGCCAGATTTCATTCTTTTTTATGGCTGAATTATATTCCACTGTATATATGCACAACTTCTTTATCCACTCATCTATTGATGGGCACTTAGGTTGCTTCCATACCGTAGCTATTGTAAATAATGCTGCAATAAATATATGGATGTATTTGTTTTTTGACTTAGTGTTTTGAGTTTCTTCAGAAATAGAATTTCTGGATCCTTCTTTGTCCCTTGTTATATAGTCTTTGTGTTGAAGCCTATTTTGTCTGGTATAAGTATTACTACCCAGCTTTTTTCTTTTTGTTTCCACTTTTATGAACTATCTTTTTCAGTCCCTTTACTTTCAGTCTGCTTGTGTCTTTGATCTGAAGTGAGTCTCTAGTAGACAGCAAATGTATGGGTCTTGTTTCGTTATCCATTCAGCAACCATATGTCTTTTGATTGGAACATTTTATTCATTTGTGTTTTAAATAATTGTTGATAGATATGTATTTATGGCCATTTTATTATTCATATTTTTATCTTTTTTCTTCTTCTCGAAGGACATGCTTGAACATTTCATATAATACTGGTTTGGTGATGATGAACACTTTTACTTTTCTTGTCTGGGAAGTTATCTGTCCTTTGATTCTAAGTGATAGCTTTGCTGGGTAGAGCAATCTTGATTGTACAGATCCTTGCTTTTCTTCAGTTTGACTATTTTGTGCTACTCTTTTCTGGCCTGCAAAGTTTCTGTTGAGAAATCTACTGACAGTCATGGGGGTTCATTTGTTGGTTACTTATGGCTCTTTTCTGCTGCTTTTAAAATTCTCTCTTTGTTTTTAATCATTTGCATTTTAATTATGTTGTGTCCTGTACATCTATTTCCTTCACTGGGTTAGAGAAGTTTTTCATCATTATTTTTTCTAATGGATTTAATCCCTTGCTCTCTCTTTGTTCCTTCCAGCGCCCCTATGATGTGAATGTTGGTACATTTCAAGTTGTCCCAGAGGTTCCTTACAATGTCCTCCTTTTTTTTTTTTTTGGACTGTTTTTTTTCTTCTTGCTGTTCTGATTGAGGGTTTTCTGCTTCCTTATTTCCAAATCTCTGATTTGATCCTCTGTTTCATCTATTCTACTGTTGATTCCCTGTAATATATTATTCATTTCAGTTATTATATCCTTTATTTCTGACTGGTCTTTCTTTTATGTTTTTGACAGTATTTTTATGATTCCTATCTCTTTGTTGAGGTTCTCTGTAAGTTCCTCTACTCTTTCATTAAGTTCATTGAGCGTCTGTATAATCAGTGTTTTGAATTCTGCATCTTGGTAGATTTCTTGTTTTGTTTAGTTCTTTTTCTGGAGTTCTGTTCTGTTCTTTCATTGGGGACATATTTCTTTGTCTTCTCATTTTGGCAGCCTCCTTGTGTTTGTTTCATTGTATTAGGAAGAGCTGCTACATCTCTCAGTCTTGAGAGAGTGACCTAATGTAGTAGGTGTCCTGTAGGGTCAAGTGGCACAGCATCCTCAGTCACCAAGGTGGGCACTCCAAGTGTATCTCCCATGTAGGCTGCATGCACCCTCCTGTTGTAGTTGAGTCTTGATTGCTGTAGACATGTCAATGGCAGGGATTTACTCCCAGGTTGATGGGCTGCATGGACTGGCTGTGACCACCATGGAGGATCTGCAGTATAGGGGTTGACCCCACAAAGCAGGACTCACTTCAGTGGGTCCTGGTATCAATGGAGTTCACCCCTTAAGCATGTTACTTCTGAGATACTTTGCTGTTGTCTGAAGCTGCCCACCACGTGTGCTGGGTATGGGGCCTCCTGGAGGGTACAGACCAAGGTCAGCTGCCACCCGTGCCCTGCCTAGAATCACCCAGCATGAGCTACAGCAAAATCTGAAGATGGCTGCTGCTTGTGCTGAGCTTGGAATTGCCTGGAAGAGGCAAGATGTAAACCAAGTTCAGCTCCCACTAATATCAGGCCTGGGGCCACTTAACAAGAGATACAGTCATCCTCAGGCCAGGTGGTGCTTGCTTGGGTGACTTTAAAAAAGTTTGCTGCATGAGCCAAGCCAGACTTTTGGTATGGAAAAGTCACTGGAAAGGGCTTGAGTGGTCCTGAAATTTGGGTGGGGTGGGGTCTCAGGGAATCACTAGAGAAGGTTGAACAGTGTTAGCCAGGCTGGTGGAGACTCAGATATGGTACCCACCTACTGGCTCTCTGAGGGGAAGGCTCAGCAAAGGAACACTGGCCTCTGCTAACACTTTTATCTGGAAGAACACTGCTCTTCTAGCTCTAACCCTAATGCCAAACAATTCAGTTCCTCCCTGTATGTCTCCGGTACTTTTGAGCTGCTGCCCCAATGCTTGAGCTCAGAGCCAGCCTGAGTAAGTCACTGTGAGAGGAATACCTGGGACTCCAGAAGCCTTCATCTTACTCAGCTACAACCCCTGTTGGTTTTCACAACAAGAGACATGGTAAATTCTCTCCCTGGCACTAAAGCCCTGCCCTGAGGCCCCTTGCTCTTCAAGGTATACCTCTTAGCCAACATATCCCTCCAGATTTTTAACCACCACATGTGGGCGTGGGATCAGCTCATTCTGCATTTCCACTCCTCCTACCAGCCTCAATGTGCCTAACTTTTTCATATCCCTAGTTTTAGAACTTCTGTTCAGCTAGATTACAGGTAGTTCTGAATGTTGGTTATTCTGTAGTTTAGTTATAATATTGATGTGGTATGGGAGGCTTCCAGTACAACTTTTACTTATGTCGCCATCTTGACTGGAAGCTTGATTAGAAAACATTGAACTTCTGGGCTCTTTGGAGCTTGGTCTCATTAGTTTAATCCGTGTTAACATGGAAGGTCTCTAAGGTAAGAAAATATGTTAATGTTACTGGTCCTCTAAGTAACACTGTGATTTCTCTAGGAGTTCAGAGATTTTCTCAGCCAGTTTTTACAAAAACAATTTTATTATATTTTAAATCAGCCAGTTTAAAAAGAATGTAGCTCAGCAAATAAAACAGTGACTTCCACATTAATGTCAAGTTTATGCCACTACATTTAGTCTTTCCACTATGAGCTTAAAAGCAACTCTAACTACATTGAGTAGAAAATACAACAACCAATAAAACAAAACTGTAGAGTGTATTTAGATGGATGTTTAAAATGTGGATTTTACTATCATAAAGATATGTATAAGTCTTGACTAACTGTTACGCAGGCAGTGTTATACTGGCACCATTTCTTAATGGCTTGTGAGAGATGCTTGTTAAACACATGATTATTAGAAATTAAATAATATTATCTTATAATTAAATAAATTATATTAAAACCAAAGATAATTTGTCATCGAAACTAATTACTTCTTATTTATTATACTACATCTTGTTATTATTGATGTTTTTGGAGTTTTATGTCTATTTTATCTCTATGGTGAGAATGTAACATGATGGTATAATGTTCATCTCTTCTTAATCCTGCCTTCAGTATCATTATACTGGTAAATTGAAGTTAACCCTGTTGGAAGTGTTTATACCACATAAATTGGCAAATGTTACAAATTGAGGATTTTCGTTTGTTTCTGAGTTAACTGTTAAACATTTACTAGCATATCCCGCTAAACAAAGGTGTCTTCTGGAAGCAACATTCAAAAGAAAATAATCATAATATTTTGGAGGAAAAATCACAAGGATTTTCCAAAATTTACCTGAAAGATACTGACCAGGGGCAAGATAAAGAAAGCACTAATCACTAAGAGAAATTTTAAAAAATTCTTCAGAGTTTCTGTAAAAAGTAAAACTTGGAATGTAGAAAACTTAATTAAGTCTTGTGCTCTCTAAGTAAGGTGGAGAATGTATTAGACATCAAAATTTTTGAAGGTACTCCTTTTCAGTGATGCCATAGAAAACAAATTTTATTGTGCTTAAAATCATGCTTTAAGAAATGATCAAAACTTCAGCGAATTCAATTTTTAATCCTATTTGAATTAAAGAATTAAGAATTTTAATAATGGCTGCTTTATTGTTTTTCTTCACTACCTTTTAATTATGATGTCTAAAAAGACATGCTAATTTGCCAAAGATTTAAGAGCTGAAAAAGTGGTGAAGAAATGTTTGGAAAAACATGAGTTTTTAGTTTATACAATGGAGATTATGCTCAGAAATATAGATATAAAGTATTCAGAAATAAGACCTCTCTGCTCCTCGAAAACCACTGCAGTTATTTTATTATTCTCCGAGAACATTTTAACTTAACAGAGCTTGCTTCTTGATTTTCTTCATGGGTTCAAGGAATGATAATAATAGTAAGTTCCATGAAATAAAAGTGGCTTGAATATCATCATTTTGGATAGATCTATTACAAAATGGATCATAACTTTGAGAGTTTACACTACTCCACAGATGTAGGTAGACTTAGTCATGAGTTAGTGCTTTTTAGGGTTTTTGGGCTCAGTGTTGAATTGTTATTTTTCTTTATGAAGGAGGAAAAAAGACATCATGGCAATGACAAATCATAAAAATTGGGATGAGATGAATTCATTTATTGTCAGTCACAAAGTAAACGATGGCTCCCAATGTTGGCTTTTAAGTGGACATTTTGCCAAGGCAAATCACCTGGAGATAACTACAAAGGAAATGTGAATGTTTTTGCCGTGGGGATTTAATCGCTGTAATGACAAAAGTCTGAGAAAGTCTAATATGAGTCCTGAAAACCAATTGAAATTTTCTAGTTCTTTAGCCTGGGATGACAATCCCAGCAATGGTCCTAAAATAAAGATCATCATCAGTCATCCTTTTCTATATGTTTTTAAATGAAAACCTCACTGAAACACTAATACCTGGTAGCGGACCAGAGACCTTTCTAATACAATAATAACTTCTCACAAGAAATACATGTCAATTATTTTTTGAGAGAGGCTCGCAAACACTGCCCCACACCACTGCTTAGCCGTGCCTGAGCACGTGTTGCAACAGTTCTGCCATTGAGATTATAAGACTATAAGGGGAAAAACCTTCGCAATTTAAATCCACATCTTAAATAAGTTTAGTTCTTAATGTTATGTTTCAAGATTTAAGACAATGCAGTGTCAGTTCTTTGTAATTCAACTTACAGAAATTTAAAGCACTAGTATCTGAGCAGCTGAAATGTCACCAGGAGATGCACCCTGACTGGCAGGCAAGGGCCATATGGAGAGGAATCATCCTGGTGGATTTGCCTTCATTTAGGGTCTGCTGCCAGCCCAGGGGGCCTGAAAGCTTAAACTTTTCATCGAATTTGGGAAGCCGCCTCATGCTAACAAAACCCACAGTAATTTTAAGTTCACAAATAGAATGATTATATATGTTACGAGGAATTTAACTGTGAAGGAGGTAGTTTTATTATTAGTCTAAAATATTCCTTACTTGTTAGAAGGCTGTAAGGAAAGTCAAATTTAAATAAAGAGAATTAGCCTTATGATTCTTCATAAAATGGCGTTGGGTTTAAGAATATGTTCTGTCCCTCTTCATGAGAGTGAGGTCTGAGATACCAGGTTCTGCCAGGACAAATATTAGGGCCTTTCTGTGTTCTCCCTCCAGCTCTGTGTTGAACAGGTGCTGCCATCTCTGTCTTTTAATTCTAGTTTGTGCGACATGTACCCTGTTGAACTTCTTGTCCTTCAGACTGATGGTATAATTGGGCTGTGCAAGCAAACTCATGGGGGAAGGGAGGATAATAGTAGAATTTCCATTTATGCTTATTTTCATTTTTATATTTTATGTAAATTTTATATGTATATCATATATAATGAAAATATAAAACAGTATACTGTGCAAATTTTGTGTTGGTCACTGTTCCAAGGGCTTAAATGCATCATCTCATTTGAAATTTAGAATAGCCTTCTGAAAAAAATAGCCCAGATTTGTCACATAATTTGTCTAGACTAGAGGAGCAGTGATTCAACCCCAGTTGTCTGGCTTCAGATTTTATGCCCTTAACCACTGCACCATGCTGCTTTCCCAAGGTAGTCCCTACATATAATTTATAGATGGATGAATCTTACACACGTCAGTGAGTGACGTTTATTGATAGGACCGTACAAGCGGGTGCTTCTGTAAATCTCAGCCTGTTCTTTCCAATTTAGGAGAGTCTTTCACATGTCTTTGAACACACCTTGCCCTGATGTGCTGATTTTGCCGTTGAAGTGTCTGTGGGTAATCACAGCTCACAGACATCCACTACTATGTGTGCCCACATCCTTAAAGTGATTTTCCGGCATCACCTTTAATAGTCATAAGGTTGTCCTGGCCAGCATGGCCTAGTTTGTTGGGTGTTGTACTGCAAAGAAAAAGGATGCCAGATCAACTCCTGGTCAGGGCACATGCCTGGGTTGTGGGCCTGGTCCCTGGTTGGGGTCATGCAAGAGACAACTTAGCAATATTTCTCTCTCACATTAATGTTTCTCTCTCTCTTTCTCCTTCCCTTCTGTCCCCTCTAAATAAATAAATAAAATCTTAAAAATAGAATCATAAGGTCACTCTGCAACATTTGCTGTCATCAGAGTTAATGAGTGTCCCCTCATAACTAATTCAAAGACCAGAGAATTCTCCACTCAGCTTGTTTAATGTACAGAAAAGTGTCTGCAAGAGTATGCAGTATAGTGCTCTCCCACTAAGTATTCTCATTTATCTCCATCACAGGTAGGCTCAGAACACAAGGAGGCCTCATTCAAGAAAAGGGGTTAGTTTCTTTCATTTGAGCATGGCGAGCACCCAGAGGCTTAAACATATGCAACAGATCAAGAGTAATTCAGAAGATAGCACCAAGTGTAAGGAGGAAAAACATGTTTTTGAAGTGAGATTCTTCCTAAAGGTGTTTTTTGCTGCTGTACTTGGCATCTTGTTAATGAAACTATTACTTGGGCTATTTTGGTTCCAGTCTCCATACTTACATGAGGTAGCATTGAGACTTCAGCCATCTGTTTTAACATCTCACAAGATATCACTCTGCTGCTTTTAGCAGACAAATCTTTCAAACAGGAGTTCATGAAACTTGTCCCTTTCTTCCTTAATGCATTACCTTTTTCCTCATTAAAATATTCCGGGTACCTTAGAGCTAACTTTTCATTCCACTCTTGATTGTGCACTTGAAATGAAATAAGGAACAGTTAGTAAGATGGAGACCATGTAGTTGTAAGAGGTTTTGGCTAAATATCAATCTTTCCATTACAGTTTGACTTTTTGTTTTGTTTTGTTTAAATCCTGAACTTAGAATTTTAAAAAGCTTGAAGAACATGATAGGGAGGAGACGTAATGATGTGCCGCAAGTGCTTAAGAGTTGCTGATTGATTTGTCCTTTAAACTGCATTTCTCCAAACCCTCTGAACCTTCTTAAGCTTTCCCGGCTTCACTGTCATTTCTGTGCAATATGACATTGAAGTAATTTGCTTTTGCTCAACTTTTATGTCATTCCTGTTCATATTATTAACTCAGTGGGCTAGAATGCTAATAACTTTAAATAGCCCATTGGTTGTCATAGTAACTGATATTAAAGCTCACTATAAGCCTGTCTCTTGGATTCACATTTAAATCGTTGCTGGCATTACATTCTTTGGGAACTCTGTGGACTGACCATAGGATTGTGCAAAAGGGGCCTTGAACATTTATGTGTGAATGAGGAGTACATTCAGTGGCACTTATTTTCAGATTCTAGTTGATGCTTTGTTCAGACTCAGTCCAGTTTTATCAAATCTTGGGGTTTTCAGAGAACCCCAAGAAGAATGCTCATCTAAACAGGGGTTATATAGACAAACTTGTATTTTTTTCCTTTTTTTTTTGTATAGTATACATTTTATTAGTTGTGCTAACACATTCTCATATTCCAAAGGCAATTTAGTACAAGAACCTTTCTTTTGATGCTTGAATCATCTAAAAAGAACTGTACATCAAAAAATCTCATTTGGATAACAGCAACAACAAAAAAGACAAGTTAAACGACAAAAACTTTTCCTTTCTTATAGGTAGACATTGAAGTGGACCTAACTCCATTGTCTTTTTAAAAGCCTACAATGACAAAAGCAGCTGAAAAACTAATTAAAATGATTTAAAAATTTGTTTATCAAACTACTAGTCCCCAGCACCGTTTTCCTTCTTCTGCTGTTTTGACACAGGTTCTTCTTTGTTGCCACTGCTCTTTCTGCTGGTCCAGATGCACCATTTCCTCACGTTCACCGTCACTATCACATTCAGTTGTCTTGCCCTGAAACTACTTTTCCCTTAGCAGAGTCAGTCTGGGCAGTTTTATTTTCCTTTCGTTTTCCTTCAAATCAGCAATCTTTCGACATCCATTTGTTTAGGGATTCTTACTGATCTATAATTTTTCTCAATGCTTCTCTTCCACACCACCATCTAGTATTTCCCTGTCACTTCTTTGTTCCTTAATTGTAGGTTACCCTTGTTTACGTCTTTGGCTTTATCCAGTGCTTCCTTAGCTTCTTCTTAAATGAGAATTAGTCCCTCTTTTGCTCCTCTGACAAAGTCTATCCATTTTATTTCACCATGATTTGAGTAAAGTACATGCAAGTCTTCTCTACAGGTCTGATTATCTAGGTCTCCTGAAAATTTTAACAGCCGTCAATCTTTTCTTCTACAGATTTCATTTCAGCATTTTTCTGCTAACTTTTATTTTTCTTCTTGTTCTTGTTCTATTGTTTAGCATGTAATTTAGCATCCACTTTACTTTGCTTTCTTTCTTAATTTTTTTTCCAAATTAATCTTCCTTGAAAAGTATTATCAGATCTATGTCTTTGTACTTTTGTCCAGGGGTTTCCACAAACTTCTTAACATATTCAGTGCTATCAAAGACAGCAAATATTTATCTGTTAAATGCTTTGTGTAGTGTTGTTTTTGTCTGAATTTTTATACTTGACCTTTATCTTCTAACCATTCTTTTATGTTATCAAGGGTTGATTCAGTAGGGAAGCCTTTAAAATATAAACAGTCCTGTTTTTTACATAATTTTTATACTCATCAGTCACTTCAGGGAGGGGTTTGTTCAGAGATCTTCCGATTTTAGTTTTATCTTCATTTATTCCCGTGAGTTCTGCCTTTGAATCGCGTAATGCTTCTACTATTTTTTCAAGTCTGTTTTTAGATGGTTTAACCTATCAAATGTTCTCATTACTTCTAAAGATACCCAGCCGTCATCCAGTTTGAATTGTTTCTTAAAAATTTTTTACCCATGGCATACTGAAGAAACCAAAATGATGCTCAATTTGACAACAGATTTTGGCCTCCAGAGCAGCCATTTTTTCATCACCATTTTTGGCCACTGTGGCTGTCTTTAAGGTGCTTGGCCCCAGAGCTGGGCCATTGGCCACTAACAGCAACTGCAGCATCTTCTCTTCCCAGCACTGCTGGCTGGCCCAACCAAGCTTTACTTTTTTCAATTATGTTTATTTACTGTGGGTATTTTCTATGCTTTTTTCTCTTTTACATACCTTTGCAATAATTTGTATAATGCCTCTAAACTATTTTTAAACTCACACTCTGAGTATTGAAAGGAAAGAAGGCACGTTCAAAGAAGCCTTTTAGAAGATGACTCCTGGATTCATCCTATGCTCTGTGTCTTGAGGGCTTCCCATTCCTCCTCTCTAGGGGCTCAGTGAAGATTTTACCTCATGCTTAAAGCCTGACTGTCGTCTTTCATGTCACTTGTTTCACTCTTTTCCCAAAAATATGTGCATACATTGAGCACACAATTTAATTATAGTTCTATGCAATCTATGAGAGAAAACTGACTGTATATTGAACCTTAAATTTTCCCTCATTGTAGATATTAATTTGTGTTGCATTTATTTAAATAATTCATTGCTCTCATCTGGACCTTTTAATCTTTCTTCCAGATAGTTCAGCTCCATATAGGATTATAGTTGGGGTCATGGGACCCTTTTCTCTACTAAATGACCATTTCCTACTTAGCACCATTGAGACTGAAAGAATTTTCTCTTTATCTCTGGAGATGCAGTTATTTTCTGCCACGGCTCCCACCCCCACCTTCCAGAAGAAAGAACACTCTATTAGCAGCAGCAGTTTATCTGTTGCATATGTATGAAGTGTCCTAGATGTTGTGATGCCAGTCTTGTCAGTCTCTTATGTAACAATTTGTTGATGACATCGAGTCCCCTCCCTTCCACCATATTTCTTAAACTAGACCCTTTTCTGTTCTGAATATGCAATATCCTGCACAGCTCCTGGGCCCTTCTGCACTCTCTGATTCCTTAGTTTTCACAATTCACTGTCCTTTGACAAGCCCTTATTTTCTAAAGCCTTTTCTTCAATTCATATTGCGAATCTCTTATGAGGGCAAGAAAGAAAGCAGCATTTTGGAAACATGCCTACCTTGTTAAACATTTTAGGACTCTCATTTATGAGCCCCCCACCCACCCTTTTTAAGGGACAACCTTCAAACAAGGGTCTGTGAGCAGAAGGATAATGTTAAGGTAATCAACCTTAACATTTTCGATCTCTATGTGTATCCTTTCCTGAGATTGATATGCTTGAGGAAGGATTGGTGGGATTTAAGTTCTTTTGTTCCATCCATGAGAAGCTGTCTTACCCTTTTATCCAAAAGAAAACAAAAATACTACAGAGTTAACAACCTTAGTCTTTTTTATTGGTGCATTACCTCAAGGTGAAAATACTTCCAGGGCACCAAACAAATGGAAATTATTATTGTTGTTGAAAAAGTGAATGACTTATGTTTAGGTAATAAATTATTTTGCAGCTAGGGTAGTTTTCAATTCTTTTTGCTTTCAACAAAATTGAAGAGGGACCTAATGGAGTTGCTGGTTGACAGGTGACTGGAAATAATTTTTGATGATGTAGCACGGCATGTTGATAGTCTTCCCAAAGCTTGGAAGAATTTCAAAGAATTAAAATTCCCATATTCTTATTTATGTGAGCAAGTTTCTCAGTTTTTAATTAGGAAAATGAAAAGTAGAAATGAGTGATGTGAACCCTTAGTTTTATTCTAGCAATAAGTCATGTTCACTCAATATACATGAATTAATTGGGGAAAAAACTAGCCCCATCCATCTGATTAAGAGATACATTTCCAATAAATACTTTTCAAAAAAATGACATATTTATATTGTTTATATCAATTATGTACTAATATACCTCTAGTGATGACTCAAAGAACTTCAAATCAACCTCAAATATACTCACACTTCCTCCCCAGGTAATATAAAATACTGAACAATAAATGACTTTCAGCGTTAAACATATTACCTCAAGATAAAATTCTGTAGAGAAAAGTGGAATGAAACATGATTCAAGGAGAAAAATTTCTATTAAAGAAGATCATGGTTTTGTTTTTTTAATAGATGATTTTGAGAATCAAATTGTTATATATTCCATGGATCCATTTTTCAAATGTCAAAGCCTTTTAATAAGCAAAAACATGTTACAAAACTTTTTCTATCTCACCTAGAAGAAGAGATCTTACTAAATGAACAGTATCAAAGATGTTGTGAAGAACAGTTATTAGAAAGGAGGAAACAGTACAAACATAAATGATCACTTTTAGTCGTTGAGTAATTTATTTAATTTCAAGTTAAAACTAGCTTTATGGTGGCTGATTTTAACTTTGGAGGAAGACCCAACATTCTTGCTTCCTTTCTTCTTTTTTTTTTTTTTTCATGTTAAACATTTTGAAATTAACACATATTTCACACACCATAAAACTCACCCTTTTAACATATACAGTTCAATGATTTTAGTATCTTCACAAACCATGGATTAATTTAAAAGAATCGTGTGACCACATTATTTCCTAATCTCCACAGTTACAATGCTTCTTTGTCATTAAACTTATGAGAATAACATTAGATGTTAAGCTAAAAATATGTGAGGGTTACTTGGTTTTTTCAAGTCTTTTAGGAGATATGTGGGCAGGAAATTGTCAAAGGCCACAATTCCACTTAACACTTACTGGGAAGCATTGATCTGATAAGACTCCAGATTCTTGCTCTGATTCCCAGGTGTCCGTCTTCATCCCTCTTCTCAGGCTACATGGCTCTTTCTCAGTGAAGATCTTGAAGAACTGTAAAGGATTAATTACGCACTTAGTTTAGATAAGTGGCCATAGTTTTGGGGATCAATCATTATCATGCTTTTATTGAGCAACTCTAGGTACCAGGCACAATTTCAGGTACTGGAATAACCAGCAGTAAATGAAACAACCAAAACTTCCTGTTCTCATGGACATTCTGATAAGGGGACACAGAAAATGGACAACTATATACATAAAACATAAGAGTATTAGATGGGGAGAGCTGAAAGAAGAAACCTAGGAGAATTTAAAGTTTCAATAAAGTGTTTTGGGAAAATTTCAATGAAAATCTAATATTTGAGTAAATACCTGAAGGAGGTATAGGAGTGTGGCAAAAGGTTTCTGGAAGAGGAAACAGCAAGGACAAGATCTCTGAGATAAGATCACACTGATTGTTATTGAGGAAAAGGTTGGGGTGGCTGGACTGGTATGGGCTATTAAGAGTGTGAGAGATGAGGTCTGAGAGATCTAATAGAAATGTACAATTTTATAGCTGCTATGGACAAGAGTATGAAGATTTCTCAAAAAATTAAAATATATGCAAAATAACTTAAAGCAGGACCTCAAAGAGATATTTTGTTTTAGCAGCATTTTTACCAATAGCCAAGAACTGAAAGAACCCCAGTGTCCATCAACAGATGAATGCATAAACAAAATGTGGTACATATGTACAATGAAATATTATTCAGTTCTTAAAAAAGGGAAGGAGTCCTTAAAAAAGCTTGTCACATTCTGCAACATAGATGAAACTTAAGGATATTATGCTAAGTTAAGTAAGCAAGACATAAAAATATGAATACTGTATGATGCCACTTATATGAGGCATCTAAAGTAATCAAATTGATAGAAACAGAAAATAGAAAGGTGATTGCCAAGATCTACGGAGAGATGGAAATAGGGTGTTGTTGTGTAGTTGTTATAAATTTCAGTTTTGCAGGGTGAAAAAGTTCTGGAGGTCTGTTGCACAACAATGTGAATATACTTAACACTACTGAATTGCACAATTAAAAATGGTTAAGATGTTTAAAAGTCCTTTTTAATATAGACTTTACACGTACCTTGCCCTTACCCCAACCCTTTTGTTAATTTCTTCTTTTTTAAAGTGTCTTATTGTTTATACTATTGCAGTTGTCCCATTTCCGCCCCCCCCCACTCCCTCTACCCAACCAGGCCCCCACTTCCATAGTCAGTCCCCTTACTGTTGTTCGTGTCCTTGGGTCCTTCATATATGTTCTTTGATTAATCCCTTTCACCTTCTTTCAATCAGTCTCCACCTCTAATGTCTAGTAGCAATTGTCCCATTGTATAATAGTAATAATTGTCTCTTCACATGTTTGTCTTTCCCACAAGAATGTATGTTCCCTGAAGGCAAAATCGGAACCCTATTCTCCCTTGCATTTCCGTGCTTAGTAATACAAGAACTGTAACGTGTGTCTGATACATCTTGCTGACTAAATGAATGAGTAAAGCATAAACACATTGGGTATTTGCTATGCCACCCATTATTTTCAACCCAGTTTAAATACATGTATAAAAAGTCAAATGGGGAATAAGACACAACACAATCAAATGACTCGAAGTACACAGACATCATATCTCTTAGACAGTAGGGCTCTACTTTGCCAGTATGAGTTTTTCATCCATTAATTGTTTTGTAAATAGAAGAGATTTTAACTTTAATTTTCATGAAAATTACTCACAGGTGGCTGAGCTTGAATAGCAACTTATTTTCTCCATTTCATAAAGTGAAGCTGCCAAAGAATTATTGACTAAGATATTGACCATATGTTAGATTTTTTTCATTTCAGGCATTTCTGTTTTTCATAAAATCTTACTGTTAGAAGTGTTTTCTTGCAAAATTAAAATATGTAACATGTTGCACATAAATGTTATTTTCTTCCTTTATTGAGACATCACTCTCACCCTGTCCTTCCCATTACCATTTGGCTAATCCTTTCTGTATCCTGTCATACCGAAATGTTTAGCATTTTGATATCCATGTAGCTTTGGATTCAGGTTGTCACTTCCAAACTGTGCTTCTGTTAATACTGATGTTTTATCACCAAAATAGAATAATGATGTTATGTCTCAATTTGCAGGAAAAACACAGCATATTAACTGGGTACATTTTCTTTCTTTCTTTTCTTTTTTTGAAAGAAAGAAGTAGTATGAATTTATTGACATTTCATACAGTGTTGGAAGATCTTAAAATCTTATATTCTAAACCAATACAAGCACTGCCAGTTATATATTCCTGAATTTGGTGGGCATCTTATCTAACAAAGGACAGTTATCATATAAATATCTATAAGTTAATTGATATGAGTTAAGCTGGAGGCTGAGTGATTTCAATATATTCATGTTTCTCTGGCTCCCCTTTTTGGCTAAATATGTAGCAAGTCTGTCAGATTAAATTTTTGTTCTATTTTTTATTGTTTAATCCTCATCCTAGGATGTTTTCATTAATTTCAGAGAGAAAAGTAGAGGGAGAAGGGTAGAAGAGAGGTGAGAGAGAGAGAGAGAGAGAGAGAGAGAGAAAGAGAGAGAGAGAGAGCGCAATGCGAGTGAGAAATATTGATTGGTTGCCTACTGTATGCACCCAGACTGCAACCTAGACATGTGCCCTGACCGGGAATCAAATCCACAACCTTTTGGTACATGGGATGATGCTCCAGCTAACTGAGCCACCCAGCCAGGGCTAAATTTTCTAAATTCTACATGTTTAACCCATAAATAATTTTAATCCTTTAGTGCTATCACTAGCTTGCTAGATTATGAAAAATAAGTAGCTAACCCATATTAATGGAAGTGTGTAAAACTGTGATTGAATATTTTTATTATTTTTTGAGACAGGACCTGTGTATGTATATTGTCATTGCATTTTACATGAAAATATTGATGTCTTCCACAATGAAGTATATCACAGATCTGTTCCATTCTCAAAGTGATCTGTCTCGATAAGTTTAAGAATTTGTTTTTTATTATAAGAATATCTTATTTTAACAATGTTTCTAAACTTCATGAAATTCCATTATTTAGAACTCTAGATTTTTAAATTTTTATCTGTACTTTTCATGAAAGTATGCTCCCTCTCTTCTTTCTCTGTAAGTGTAAAAGGGCCGGATCAAGTAAGACAAGACCGTTTCTTGCCATTTTACAAATCTGGATTGGGAACGGGGTGGTGTGCGTTGTGTTGCTGCAGCAGGTAGGAATAAGGTCTGTGGCGAGGGAAGAGGAGTGACTGTGCTGAGACTCTGGGGCGCTACAGCCACTCCCCTTACTTCTAATAGCCTCTTCCCTCTCAACTACTATGAAATGGAATATTGGTATTCATAATAATAATTACAAGGGAAACCACCCTGATCTATGAGTCAGGTACTGTTAGTTCTCTTTACAGGTAGAACTAACTTAAAGATAAGTTAAAAATACTTGTTTAAAGCACCCTACTAATAAATGGAGGTAGATAAAAATCGAACCCAGGTAACCTTTTTTTTTTTTTATCTTGATTGTGTTTTAAAGCTTGAGTTTTTTTCTTTTTAAATAAGTATATGTTGTCTTGTCTCAAGGGATATTGTTTTATTTTCAAACATCTTTCAACTAGTTGCTGTACAAGTGTGGAAGTCAATGGTTTGTGGGGACCTGAAATGGCTTGCTGCACTTTGTGTGGAAACAATGAACAAGTGACG